>JTDE01006856.1:0-20349 GCA_014338405.1 Paragonimus skrjabini miyazakii | reverse complement strand
CGCGAGCGCGCGCGGAGCATGTGAACTAGCGAGCTGGACAATAAAGATTGTGCTTTATTGGACGCCTTTTCGCTACAATTCGACGCCGAACTATCATTAACATCAAGTCACACTAATGATCCGTGGCCTGACGAGCATGGGGCTCCTGGGATGGCAATCCGAGATCTTAAATGGGGAATATGGGCGGGTGAAAAATTAGAAACCAAACTGATAGCCATTAGTTTGATCTGCAGCTGACGAAAACATAGACCAACAATCGTCAGAATCATGAGCATCCACGACACGAATGTTGAACTGTTGTAGCAGAAATGGTACAAGTGAGAATAAATGTTATCGTCCGAGAAATAACGGGCATCAAGGTGAGTTATTAATCGTCAGATAAGTGAGAACTGAGCTGTTTACAGGTGACAAGTTACATTCGAACATGGTCAAAAGCAATAAACTTGACAGTACGCAGGTTGTTAACGATGGATTGGAACATACTATCCACATTTACCCTGTCCCAAATGGACCGCAGATAAAAGCAACCACGTGATGACATCAGGTGCAGCCGCTTTTAACGGTGACACTTCGTCAACCGTTTTTTACCTGGAATACTGACAGGGAAGCAGACTTAACATATGACTGAAATATATAATTAGCCCATAAACATGGTGCAATAGCTTTCATTGAATCTTACTCTGGTATTTAATGTAAAGTACAATGTAAACGCAATGTGGTCGTAAATTACAAATTCATTTATATATCCAAAATCATACGAAACTGAGCGTTTCTGTGGGATGGGATTATGTAATTCACCGTGAAAATTCCTATGAAAACATTTTCAGAACACAGACTCGATTACGAAGGCCAACCCGATGCTTTTATCGAAAAAAATACGAAACAGTTTTCTCAACAAATGTCCAAATATGAACACTTTTTGGGTATGGCCGATTATTCATACTACATCACAACTGTGACACTAGATAAAGTCCATATATTTATCCCGAACTATGTATTTTAATATTTCGCGAAATATTTAAAAATCTCTTCGCGTTCAACTGACCATTTGTAACTCGTTTCGGCATTGAAACACCATAATGGCGAACTATATAACTGCTATAAATTTTGTACTATTGACTACTGATTTCTTCTGTTCACTTGGCTTAAACGTCGAGTGTACATGTGACTTTGAGGAAGATAAAAATTACAAGGAACAGTGAAAACTATAAAGTACAGAACGCAACAGTACTCTCCCTAGATTGGTGATTAAGGTATGGGCCGCTCAAAAAGATGAGTAACATTACTGTGTGTGAATTGCATGGCGGAAGCAGGCTTGTGAGGTCATCCGCAATGTGTTTGTGGTGGAGGGGGACAAAAGAACCGTACATCCTCGACGAGAACAGTGGATTCCGAAGCTGTTTGTGGAATGGTTTAATTTGGAAGATGTGGATGGAACGGAGGGTAGTCAGGGTCGGAGAATTAGGAGACATATCGGAAGGATCTACGTGGGTCACTTCCAAGCAGTCGACGCTTACTGAATCACGAGTGGGGTTACGGTTGGCGATGGAGTACTTGTCTTTGCGTTAAAGCACTCTAAACAGACCGTCATACAAGAAGGAACAAGTACGCGGGTCTTTGTATACTTGAGCCTACCTCAGTGTGGCCCTAGTCGGGGTGGGTTTCAGCTTGTGCATGCGCAGTTTCAAACGCGTAACGTAGGACGCTATGTCTAGCTCACCGGTGATTATATAACCAGTGAACATTTCACCTGACAGGCGTAAGAAACTGCCATAGACAAAGTTCAGCTGTGGTGCAGCCGATGCTCTCCTTGTGAGTCACGGATACCGAGCAAAATGAGTGGTAAATTTTAAAATCAGTTTGAGCCAAATGTCGTAGCAAGGATGGCGGCTTTAAGTTGACGACGGGGGCGTTCCACTAAGCAATTTGAAGCTGGGCGGTAGGCAGCTGTCTGGAAGTGTTCACAGCCGAGTTAGTGATGCAGCTCACGAAACAGCGTGGACGTGAACTGGGAACCGCGGTCAGTAGAAATGGAAGTAGGTATACTGAAGGAAGATACCCAAGTCTTCACAAACGTCCGTGAAATGTTCTCGGCTGAGAAGTCGCGTGTAAGCATTGCTTGTGGTCAGCGTGTTAAACGATCAAGACAGGTCAGCAGGTGTGTGAATCCGTTTGGGGGTGAAAGTGGGCCTGCTATGTTAACGTGAACGTGTTTGAAGCGGGCGTCCGGTACACTGAAAGTTCCAGGTATGGTGACGGTGTTGCGGTGTAACTTATTTCGGTGACAGGACAAACAGTGTTTGGCCCATTCACGTAGATCCTTGCGCATGTTCGGCCAGGCGAAACGGTCAGTGGTTAATTTGACAGTGGAGCGGATACTAGGGTGGGAGATAGATTGAAAATGGCTGAAAACACTTCACCGATAGTTAGACGGGACATGAAGTCGAGGTTCACCGATCGAGATAGAACAGTGAATTTTGGAGTCGCAGGGCAGAAGTGGTAAATGAACGAATTTCAGGAACGGATGAGAACGTAACCAATCAAATTCCATATCGTTTTGTTGGGCTGCCGCAGTGGCTTCTAAATCGATGACAGGTGCGGATAAATGATGAATATGCACGCAGAATAGAGCGTCTGTCCATCGATGTAACGGATGTCCGTCGTGAACTGAGAGAGAAAGTCTAAGTGACGATCTTCTCTCAAGAAGTACCTGTCTGAAGGAGTGCTGAAAACTTGCGCTAACGGTTTGTGGTCAATAAATATAGTAAACTGACGTTTTTTAACGCATTTCGGGGATGCTTGACTGCACAGTGGATAGCCAGCACTTCTATATCGAAGGTACCGTACCTCGTTTGGGCAGGCTATGGCTTCTGGGAGAAAGAGGATAACCGTCGAACTTCATTGCCGATGACTTGCTGCAAAACTCTGCCGACAGCAGGTTGGGATGCATCGGTCTTCAAAGCTAGCCGTGCATGTTCGTCAGCGCACAGATAACCGAGGGATGTGGCGTTCACCAGGGCCTGTTTGACGGATGTGAAAACATCGATGTCTTCTGAGATGAAGACTAACTTTTGGGGTTATTCTGCAGCGAACTGGTCAGTGGTTTGTGCATGTCAGAGAAACTTGGGACGAAGCGACAGTAATAATTTTCAATCCTCAAAAATCGAGGGAGGCTTTCGATAGACTGAGGCAGTGGGTAATCCGCAGTTGAGTTGGTTTTCTTCGGTAGTAGTCTGATGCCGCCTTTGTTGATGCGATGCCCAAGAAAATCGATGGAAGAAGCACCTGAGACGCATTTGTTTGTGCTGATGATGACTCCATGGCGGTTTAAACGTTCAAAGACAGATTTCAAATGAGACAGATGCTCCTGCTCATTGTTGCTGGCGACGAGTATGTAATCGGTGTAGAGGAACACAAAGTCTGGTCCTCGCAGAACGTGGTCCATGAAGCGTTGAAATCTGTGGACAACATTTCGGAGACCAAGGGGCTCACGAGCAAACTCGAATAGGCCGAATGGTGTTGTGGTCACCGCTTTAGTGGTGTTATCGGAAGTCGCAAGAATTTGATGATATGCCTTGTCCAGATCGATTTTGGAAAAGATTGCTTTCCCAGATAGGTCAATGGAAAAATCATGAATATGTGGAATGGGATAATGATCCGGCACGGTGGCGTTGTTCAGCGCTCGGTAGTCACCACTTGGTCTCTGATCTCCTGCAGTCTTCTTGGGCATCATTTGCAAAGGCGATATCCATGGGTTGTCTGAGGGGCGGATAATTCCTAGACGTAGCATTTCCACCCTGACGATCTTCAGCTTCCCAGGAGGCAGTCGGTGCGGACGTGCAAATCTGGGTGGTCCCTTGGTGATTATGTGATTGGCAATGCCATGTTTCAGGGTCGTGTTATTAGGTCTAGGTCGGTAGATTCCCGGAAGTTGTTTCAGCAGCACCGTATACCGGTTGGCCTTCGGTAAAACTGTTTGAAGTCCCATCGAGTTGACGGTGGTGGCTTTAACTTGAACACACAAAGTAGTGGTGCTGTCTGCGAGGTTCCAGTGGCTGAGGTCAACAGCCAAACGGTACTTCGTGAGAAACTCGACGCCATACCCTAGCGGACTTCAATGCAACAAGTAAAGATGCTAGGGGAGTTGCATGTGAGAGAGCCTTTGGTACAACAGCACGCCAACCGCCAAAGACGATGAAACTCATCAAAAACGGCTGTCTACCTTTAGAATTAAAACGAACGTCACATTGGTTGGGCGGCGTTTTCAACGGCGATGGCTAAACACTGTCATACTGGGGAATGTAGCCTACAAAAGTAAAGGTGACGCGGATTCATTATATGGCCATGAGTGAAGCTGCGATACCCACACCAACACACTAACGTCGATATGAGTGGTTTATAGTAAATTTGGTTTCATAAGGTGATGTAAATAAGTACGGTGGTATTAATAAGGCAACTCTCCCGTCGCAGGAAGTTTAGGATTTTGGGAACGTCAAAGATGATCTTACTGCAGGTTGCAGTGATATTCTTGAAGTGGTAATTATCAAACATGTTGGGTTTGAATTTAATCTCTCAATGAATATTAAAAAACAGTCAAACGACTAACCGAATGCGAAAGCCGGCGTCATCAAATGCAGAGGATATCCTAGAGATCGGTCACAATGTAAACCCAAACAAGTCGTTTACACTGTTTCCACGGGACCCAAACCTTAAAATTTTGGCCATCATTCAAGCTCTGTTGTTCAACAAATAAGTCAGTTTTGTAAACACAAAACTTAATGGTTCAGCCATTCCACCTCTCATGTTAACGGCTGTTGAATTATCGTTGCCATGAGTTTTTAAGCCCTAACTCCGTTTTTGATATACGGCCATGGAAATGCTGACATCTCACAACGTTAGTTTTCTTCCTGTTTTTTTTGTTAATGGGATCAGGGGAACGCCGCAATTTAAGTCCTGAAAAGAAAGCTGCTTCATGTGAATCCGCTCATTCCAGTCAACAGAACTCAAGGCTAGCAGGCGATTTTTGTTCGAGTTTTTGCACCAGCTAGCTCAGAGGTTCCCATCGTTCTGTAGTAATTGGGGAAGGAAACCTTCTCTTCAGTATTGCATCATCATTGGTTATATTAGTGCAAAGCAAACAATTTATCAATTGGACGGGCGCCGGGAGTGGTAATAATCAAATCTACTTGGTGATTGAGGAAGCACTCATTGGAGATTTAGTCAGGCAATGAAGGTAGTGTGCCTAAGTTAATAGACAAGATTAAACCTATTGCCATTAATACCGCAACTGTTTTCAGGCTGCTGAGTGAGAATAAAATTCAGGTGGTCATGGGAGCAAAAATACTGCTAAGAAATAAAGAACGGACTAGACAGACACTGAAAGATGCCTGATAATACGGGAGAAATGATAAATATACTGAAAAAGCAGACAAAAAAGAATGAAGGGGGCTACCATTACGCAACAGTGATTATACGACATCTATGGATTACTGTCTCTACAGTGCAAGGTCACAGCTGAACGGATTTGGAGTGAGTTTCACAAGAATGGCGTTCAATCTGGTCGCTTTCCAACGCATTTCATCTTACCATTGAAAAAGCACAATCTTTTGCTGGTTATCCTTTACTTTTTTGGGTGGTTGGGCTTCTTTGACTCATTTTGTTAACCGCCTCATAAAATGGTAATAGAATAACAGAACGGTTTATTGCAAAAATGACGTAAAGCAAGTAGAGGGCAGTCAATCCAGCGTAAGGCAGTACTTGCTTTGTGAACAAGAGGCGTGTGAACAATTAGTTCTGTTAGTGACTAAGATGATCAACTCAAACGACTATCGATTGATCGATAGACTTGTACGTAACACGCATGGAACAGTCGATAACATAACGCGGACATAATTTCCTTCTCCGTTAGTTTCGGACTATCCGACACTGCAGTGGTTTATCAAATAACGCAGACGTCAAGATGGGTGCAAAGGCGGGTTGCCATGGAACATCGGCCTAGCCATGGATACGTCATATGTTTCAGGTACTGTTACCGCAAAAGACGCTTGGCCTGAGAATACGTCTATTGCGTAAACTCCCGTACTGGTCATGTCAAAATTTGGACCACAAACGCGCACACTTATTTGTACGGCATACATACATCAGGTGACATTACGTCGTCATTCGCTTTGGTGATACTTCCACCATAACGCGTACACACTATTCCGATAGTCTCTTCTTGTCCGTCGTCTTCCTGGCGTTCGGAGCTTGCCTTTTTGTTCCTGAATGTCGCCTATGGATAATATATTACTTGTGAGTAGTATGCTACTCACAACGAAACTACCTGTCATACGACACAGGGGGTGAGACTATCGAGGACTCATCTTTGTCTATGCTGATTACCACCGGGCGCGCATCACCCAGATGGTATCTCACCACTTGTTTGTCTTCCATTTGAGCCTTTATAAATTGTCAATTTGTAGATGTGACTATAACGGGTTCCCATCGTTAGTGGTGGACGAGATCAAACTCAAACACACGTCTGTCCTTAGTATGTAGGTCGAGATGGTCTTTTGTTAGTTCTTGTTTAGCGAACATTTCTTTACAGAGGACTTTCATGGAGTTAGTGCAGACAAGTACGGAGACGACGACCAAACATAAGTTCACTTGAACAGTACATCAGTGGTCTCGTTAACAGGATTTCATAGGTCTGTTGGGCGCGTACCAGATACACACGCAGGGATGTATTAAGTTATTACTCCAGTATGTACTTCACTCTCTGCACAACACGCTCATTCCGGCCATTCGAAGCAAGATGCTAGGGTAATGTCATAACATTTTTGATTCCATTCAAGTTGACGAAGTCTACAGATTCAGTACTGGTAAAACACAATACCGTTGTAAGTCATGATAGTTTCTCGCAAACCGAATTTTGCGAGGACTGTAAGTAATCTGACCACGGTACTAGTCACTGTTGCTGTTAGAGGAATGTGAGCTTCAATCTATTAGAAGCGGATATTCACGATCAATATAACAGCTGCCAACTCAGTGCACTACCTGGCTATATGTTATTCCCACTCATTCAGTTTCGTTGAACATATATATTTTCCAGTGGCTAAAACTAGGCGGAACGTAGGCTACATAAGTCACGCGTTTGTTCTTTCTGCTGCTCGACTACACCTTTATAAACTATGCATACGACCCCAATTCAAGTACTGCACGTTCATTTATAGCTACATGCGCAAACCTGATGGACTATCTTTGAAGAGTCTCCAACGGCCATTCACGAGAGGCTTACTGGCCTATCCACCTTTTATCAGCTACAGAGAGAACGTTGCCAGATGTTTACAATCAATCCTTTCTGACTACGGTGACATGCTGAACCTCGAGCTCATGTGTGATTTATTTTATGACAATAGGTTCGTTTGCAACATAGCTCAAAGTACGGCCCCATAAACAAAGAGTTTACTTTGTCTGTTTTTAAGGTTTGAAGGAAGCTGCGTTGCATTTTTTCCCTAGTGGAATGTTCCTATATTTAGAACAAACTCCAATATGTAACTAGAGCCAGTAAGAATATAAATCAATTTAAATGAGGTATAGGAATCATTCTCACACTATCGAACGTCATGTTGTAGCGACCCTATTTGGTTATTGCTAGCTATGTTAGATCTACGATTGCCATTTGTACTCTTTTTGTTTCCAACTTTTGTATGTGCTTAAACATTTGTTTGAATGAGTATGGAGAACGATAAGTATCCGAGGGCACTCGCACGCACGATCCCACTGTGCGCTTGCTTGTTTTTCCGCTGTGCTACCGTTTCGTCTTGCTATTCTTTCGCTCTCAAGTTGACTTCGCGGGTCGACAATATACTCCTTGTTTAATCGTTGCGGTATTCGTAACCGGCTGGCTTTGGTTTGCTCGATCCTACAATGTCCATTTTTGAGCTCTGCTTGTCTGAGTACGACATCTTTAAAAATGGACCCAACAACATTTAAGTAGGATTACGTCACGTACTCTTCAAATTGGTCCAAGATATCAGTTCAATTATTGTAGGTATTGGTTTGGATTTCGAAGTTTATTAACGACTTCAGCAAGGTTGATGTTGTACATAGTTGTGTTTAAAACTCGCAAATGAACAACAAAACATGCTCCTAGACAACACATGTAGGTATCCATATAAATACATCTGTTCGTAATAACCCTATCCAACTGATTTGCTCTTACTTCACTCTATTAATGCTGTGCACGCCAGAACTGTCGTTAATTTCACGTGTCGGTTTCGCCAAAAAATAGCATATTCCATTATTTGTCAGTCCATATGATAATTTTACATTCTCCCGTTTATTGCGTAATTTTGCGTTTCATTCTTGATTCTATAATTATAACTAACGCGAAAAAACATTCCACAACATCTGTACGCTCAAAATTTCTTATTGGTTGAACAATTTGCGAGATTTGCAAACATTCCGTCGTTTTTGAGCAATTGACGTCTTATATTATATGCGTTGATCGCGCTTACTTGAGCGTGGTTTAAACAGATGCGTTGAAAAAATACTATTTTTGTAATATTTACTAATACATTGAAGTAAACGTCCCTTGGAAAAACAGTTTGTTGCAAAGTACTTCGGATGGTCCTAGCAATCTTCACATGAGAGATTCGCAGTTGCGACTAGGAAGATGTGAAGTGTAAAAAAGAAGGACAATCAACATACACAGGACAAATAAAGACAGGAGGCGTAGTCACCAACTTTCTACCAAACACGACCGTCCTTACACATTCAACGTAGGCAGTTACTTTATCCGTAAGCCGGACAGAATATTCAGTCCGATGTAAATCATCTGTCATTGAACCTGCACCAACCCACTACTGTGTGACAAATCCCAGTGGCTACGAAAATAAGTGCACCCAATCTTTGTCATTGATTCATACCACATCAGATTAGTATACACCGCCCTTTGACTGACTTACCTACGCACGTATTCTTCTGTAAACGCTCAGGGCCATCCAGACCGACATTACAGACTAGCGCATGGTTTGACGGTCCTAGCTCAGGCTGAACAAATCTTGCTACCGAGCCATTCCCGCCTTACTTCACGTGACTCACAGCGAGCTCCTCACTGCTGGCACTATGTTGATCAATGTCGCATATATACAGGCACACGCGCATTTACCGAGTGATCCATATGCACGTTAGTCGATGAACAAGGTACCGCTCATGCAAGTGACTAAACGTGCATGAGCTAGCTGTGACACAACATCACTTTCAGCGTCGTTTCTCGGAATTTGAACGTGTTAGCAACATGTCAAGGCAACGGATGCGAGTACGTAGGCTACCCCACAGCACCACAGCTACACACTATATCAACGCGACTCTGCCCCCTCAACGTTTCCGACACACTTATTTCGCACACATCCGGTCGTCTTTTTCAAGTCCTTAACTGTTCCAGATATTACATTATATTTTCGTGAATGCCAATGTTTATCCAGTGCAAATCATTTTTACATTCATGGTTTATCCAATTATATGCATTACTCCTCAACTATGTATTCATCCATCGTGATTAATAGTAATTGTCAGGCCTCAGTTATTTAGATATAGTTTCATAGCTCTGTCTTGCCAATCCCACCAAAATTAATAATATATCTGTATCTAGTGAACAGGATTGTTATTACTGATGAGTAGTCGGGGATTTGGTTTTCATATAGATAAAGCATCACCCACAAGTGATTGCAGCTGTCGCATTCCTGTAGGCTTTCCAGTCGACAACTTTCAAAAAGAAGCACTAACCTCGAATTTCGTTCTCATTAGAGTTAACAGACAGTAACTGTGTCTTCAATCGATATGATCGGAAAATCTGATCACTACTCACAAGCTGGCGTTCATATATGGTAATTCGGTTATGCCTAATGTGAGGGCATTGGCACAGTGGTCAACACAGTTGCCTCATGAAAAGCGTGGCCGGAGTTCTAGTCTCGGCAGTGGCAAGCAGTATTATTATTAACAGTAACCTCAGCATTTGAATATGTTATTTGATTGGCCTACATTGGATAACACTTTACAACCGAGTCTTGTTCTTACTGGACTGTAGTAATACTGTTTGTCCTTGGCGAGAGAAAAGTCTGAATTTCGGTTCCTTTGTTTGTTGTGGGCTATTGGTGAGGATGTTTGGTAATCCGGTTGCCGATTGGTTCCAATTCAGTCCGGTGGAAGGAATCTATGGAGTGTCGAAAAATTGTATGCAGTTGCTAGCATTCATAAACCCCCAAGATCTCATCATGATGTGACATTCGGAGAAAATGACCAAACTTCAGTACTGTCTGCGCTCGTGTACTAGTTTTAATAACAACTACGTAAGCACCCTTAACCAATCAATAATTCGATGGTTTTGTTCAACAGATTCTGTTGAGGGAATTTTGCTATTGATAATTGTGGGTCTAGAACAGTTAGCCGCAGATTGCATCGCCTCGGGCTTCTACCAAACAGTGGCTATGTGCCCTACTATTCCTATCGTTCTGTTTTCCGTATGGATGTATGAAAGTTACGACTCACAAAACCGATAGCTTAAGAGAGGGTGGCAGTTGGGAAAGATAGGAGTGGGATAGACAACAAACGAATAGATGAAAAGGACAAAAAATAGCGTGACATTCCCCGATGTTGTAGTGTGTTGCTGTCAGAACTGTTACTTGTCAGACTATCCCTCCTTTTTCAGAACATATTCGGGCCAGCAACCTTTAAATATATACACATCATTCACAAAGTTCACGTGCGGAGACTGATGTAACGTGCTCAATCGCTAATCCAGAACCGAGAAAAAGAATAACTGCGGCAACAGCGTTTAGTGGAAGGACAAAGCGAGTTCCATTAGACCACAGAGGCTCTAAATTTCTAGGTCCAAATGAGTACGAATCACGTTACAGAGAGGCAGTAGAAAGTGCACTCGTGAAAACAGTTCACATAATGTAAAGGCGTTCGATTGCGTAGCTGCAATTTGATTAATTGAGTGAGTCTGATTGGCTGGGTGAATTAGGACATATCAAGTAACTCGAAGCCGGATCGATCAATCGATATGACGTGATTTGCTTTTGCTGCTTCGTTAGGAGATGCATCTCCTAACAGTCGCACTGTGGGTTCGCTACGTTTTTCAATTATATCACTTTCGCTTTTAGCCGTCTACAATATTGATGTCGCTTAAATGCATTTTGGCGCCTCCACCGTTTGTTTGAACATTCTCAGTCAGTCCAACTTCTTTTGCGTGCTTGATGGTTTCTTGTGCACTATTCCCTGTTGATTTGCATATATTTCCTCTCCTTTGGTTCATCTCCAAGATGTGCAATTTTTCATTATCTGTTCCCTTTTTTACTTTGATCATTGCACAGTAGTGTGCACGGTTCTCGTGGTAGATGCGTTCCAATCCACTATACATGGTTGCGACCATTTTGGATGCAGTCTGTTTTGTTCTTAATAGAATAACTTAGTCTATAAACTCGCTCTTACTGTTTCTTTAATCATGGCCAAACAGGTGAATGTTCACCGTCGAAGGAGTCCTACACAATATAGATTAGCTTGGTATCAGTGAACATCCCATTGAAGAGATTTAAGGAAATTCTTGGATAAATGCATTCAATTGAAACGGAAAAACCGATAACACGTTGATTCATCTAGAATTGTTCAAACGGATCGTTGGATATACATTTACAAACGTTATCCAAACGTCTTGCTCTACCACTTACATGCAAGTCTTTATTGTGCGCTGATCCATGTGGTTCCGCTCACATATTGCCATATAAGATAATCTCAGCTTCTGGCAAGTGAGCCACGGATAAGTGGTTAGGCACTCACCCAACTTTCTCCCAGGTCCCAACCGTACCCACCGTTAACACAATTCTGATTGCCCACGAGAGCTTAACACATATACCTCTAGTTTCTAGCCGAACTTGTTAACAGGCCTGAAAGTAACCTAACGGTTGCAGAAATCTCCCTTTCACATCCATAATGGAAACCACAACCAAACCACAATCGGGTGTTCCACAAACATACTGCCTGTTCTGAGGGAAAAGCACGTCATCATTGGGCTGAAAAATGCGGTGAAAGCATAACAATTGACGAAATGCTGGAAGGACTACTCGTCATCCTTCTTACGCACTCACATATGTTGCATCCGGTGTTTTGTTGACCGTCGTAAAAGGGAAAACGAAGAAATCGCTTACAATAATTATGTTCACTGATTAATAGTGGGCAGTTTGGCCTTTTATATAAATTGAACATCACCTACAATTGATCACAGCTGTTGCGTTCTCAAAGACATTGCAGTCGGCTCCTTTCAAAAAGAAGCACTATCCGGCTACGCTTTCATGAGGTAACCGTGTTTACCACTACACCAATGACTCCACATTAGACACGACTGAATCGTCACATGTGAACGCTCAACCAATTTAACTTATGAGTAATGCTCTGATTGTCCGATCGCCTCGAGAGGAGACACAGTAAGTTCAGTGGTTGCTTCATGGAGGCGACGCCGGATAGTGCTTCTTTCCAAAAGGGACCGACTGCTATGACTATGAGAACACGACAGCTGCGATCAATTTTAGGTGATGTTCAATTTATATGAAAAACCAAAATCCCCTACAACTCATCAGTAATCCAAATACCACTCAACAAGTTAATGATTTCTGTGGTTTAAACTTGGAGAGAAGTCCTAGTCGAGAGGTCATCCATCGGTGGTAACAGACAGTATGTGCGTGTGTGTCTCCTCCCGATCATTACTCACAAGCGAAAGTGGTTGAGTGTTCAAATATGATAACTCAGTCGCGCTTAATGTGAAGTCAGTCGCACATTGGTAAACACGGTTACTTCATGAAAGCGTGGCCGGAGTTCTAGTCCCGGCCGTGATAAGGATATGCACTACTGACAAGCCCTAACAAGAGCGAAACTCGAGTCTTGTGCTTATTTTCGAAAGGGGTCGACTGCAATATCTATAAGATTGTAACAGCTGGGATCAATAGTGAATGATGCTCAATTTATTTGAATAATTATATAAAGTATCTTTTAATATCTCGGACGGACGAGTCAAATACACTGCCAGCTGTTGTGATCAGAAAGCTCTGCTTATTATTGTCCATGCACCTGAATGGATGCATATAATCGTGCGGGCTGACAAAAGAAATCTCTAGCAATAATTATCACTACTATGCTTAAGTGAATTTAAAGAAGAAAGCTGTAAAGTATTGCGTTGTACTAATTTAACCGCTTCCAGTCACATTCAGATGAGTTAACAAATGCACGTTACCTTAACTCAACGGGTTCAAAGTGAAAACGAATATTTCAGTCAGCAATTGTATTTTCCATCTTATGTAACACAATTTTACTCATTGCGATACACTAGACTTGTCACGGTCCATCTGGACAATGTTTTGAAACACAAGTGGTCAACTTTCTCAGACATTTGACCATACATCTGGGCGTACGGTGTTCCAAACACTTCTCACAAAATTTGACCTCGAAAACGCACCGTTCACATTCTGCACCTTTTGTTGAGACGGTGTGTGCTATGAGCAGGAGTAACATGATCCACAAAATAGTAAGAGGCTGAAATATGAAATAGCTGGTAACGTTGCAAACATTCAACGGGAAGGGTTTTTGCTACACACGTGTCAGAATAAGTATGCTAATGTTTTTGGTGTTGACTGAAATCAATCTGCCGAGGGCTGTTTTCATCCATATAGAAGTTTGACAAATGTAAAAGAACACCACTGCTATTTGATATCGATGAATAAAAATGTTCACTCAATGTCTGCTTTTCGGGTAGTTTGGATGCTGTAGAAAAATGTAGTTTTTCTAAAATATTCTGATGATCATTGGTAAGTTACGTGAATGCATGCCCCCAGGGGTACGCTAACGGGTTCCATTGTCACAGAAGATCACAGTCCAAGCTCGGTTTTACTCAAATAAGGCTAGCTTCGAATTGCAACCCGGAGGTATATACGTTACTCGGACCAGTATTTCATTGTGGCATTTAGTCGTTCAGTGATTTTGGTTGCCTTACCGGTTTAGTTTGTCTCAAATGAACAATGCTTCACTGCTGGAAAAACCATTCGAGTTTTAAGGACATTCCACTTCGGTGGGCTCTTTGTACTTTTGTGAATTTTCCGGTGCTTTCAAGCACAGGGTGCTGGCGTTGGTCCTTTTAGGAAAAAGGTGAGAAAAGCCTTCACTTCACATTCACAATAGGTGCAATAAAAGTTGTACTTAATTATAGACCTAACCCTATTTGCACCTCTAAATAATATTGATTGATAAATTAATGATTCCAGTGACGGTTTTAAAGGCTCTCAACTACCATCATTTATAACAGAGTTTGATGAAGCGGTCCGAATGAGTGTGATATTTATGAAGAAAGCAGCGACGCTGGATATTTTCCACACAAGGTTTTCATGTATTTTTACTTGTTCGCTTGTTATGGGAGACGATGATAAAAAACGCGGGCAGATCCCTTAGTGTGAGCAGTGGTTTGCGTATGGTGGAACGTAAACTCTACTAAGCACCGTTTAAAATGACTGTTTGTCTGGGGAATGAGTAGTAAAGTCACTTGCCACATCTTTGAATCCCCAAAATACTGAAAGTACTTGTACCATTGTTACGATTCACCAACCTCTGAAGTGGTCAGTAGTCGTGTACTTTCTTTAAAAATACGGGCTACAACCGTGGTTTTCCGTTTCTTTGTTCCAACTACATGCTACTATGTGTGTCTGCTATAGCAGACCTGATAAAACTGAGTGTTACCTTCTTCAGCCATGAAGCTAATTGCACACAGTGGAAGCTTGTCATTTCTTGCGACGCATCTAGTCTCCCTATACTCACAATCGTTTTGCTTGAATTTTTAGAGTGTCGTTCAACATACTGGGAGGTTCTGCACACTTCTGGCTTGGTGCGCTCTCGAATGTCATCGGGTGGGCATGAGCCAACCTCACATCTTTCCCTTTCCATTATTGATCAGTGCCGCTGGTCTTAAACTAAGCTAGCTCTAACTACTCACCATAGTTCTAAATATTGTTAGACATATACTGATCGTTTCTGTACTCTAACGCGTCCTATCGAGACCACATCTCGATTGCTCCTAAGAATTGACACTGTAATTTGTTGGTAGACAGGTGTCGGGCACAGACCCACTTGTCAGCTGCGATATCATTAATAACCATCACCCGACTATTTATGTGAACGGGGTTCAAATCGAGGAATATAACTCCGATGCTACTAGTTCTTACTTCAGTACCAATAGCAAATGTTACATCTGTGAGCATAATCGTAGGACGTAAATTTTTTCACCGGCTACACTCCACGTCACTCCTGAGTTCCATCGGTGTAACAGAGAGGTTGAACCGACAAGACCAAAAAAATCACAAAAAGCACGGCACCAAAAGATAAACTCCCAACTATGTGCTATCGAGATAACAAAAAGAGGTACAGGGTTAAATTTGGTTATGATTGGTCGATCTTGATTTGTGTCAGAGATAGAATTAAGTCAATAGAGATCCGATTATATCAACGTGAGTTGCCGATGACTAAGTCCTTTTTTTATTTTTGTAATACGTCTTTATTATCGGGTAACGGGTTCATACAGAGTCGCCTTCTGCTAAGGGGAAGTCTCCCTAGTTGCACTTTTATGAGAAAATGCGAGCCAAATAGGTTCGTGGCAGCATACCTACGGGAATGTGTTATTTTGGTGACCCCGTTCTAGGGAGGTTTGAGTGTAATTAGAGGGTTATTTGATGCTTTCTCTGGTGCATGCATCACTACATGTCTGTCTTGTCTATCATGGTTGAAATCCCTCGCATAATAGTCCGGAGAAAGCGTACACTTAATACCATGTATTCAGGCAACCATTGCGGGTTCTTTCTTGTTTTCTCTTGCCTACATAGATTACTTGGTAAGCAATACAGGACTGAAATCGAAAAACAGAACCCGTAAAATCCGTAAATCCCCCCAAGTGGGACAGTCGCAGCTCTGGGTGCTCATCTCCGGCATTCTGGTGCAAATGACCTGGAAACCGGATTGGCACCAGCCATTTCATCCTGTGCAAATTGAACCTGAACTCGATTGTAATCAAATCCGCATAAACAGTATTAACTGTACAAATCAACCTCACCACGATTCCCTAATACGTAAATCAATTGTAGTGGGAAAGAACGTTTCAGGTCACACACTCTGTAGATCTTCATAAAACAGGGAAGAAACAGAGATGTCATAAAATCTTAGGATGACAATACGATGTTGAATCACTACAGCACCCATTCCCCCTCGGCAGGAAAAATGAATGAAACACTATTCTGGATGAAACCGATAACATTATACTGAAGTTGATCATTGTTGGGTAACCTCCTTATTAAACGTAAATGGTAGTAAATGTTGTTGATTTATATTTGTGGAAGTTGGAATATCTTGGAAAGTCCAAAGTGTGAACGACCAGTCTAAGGACAACGGAGCTGTAATTCATTGTTAACTGTAGTATGTCTAAAAGACGAAACTTTCGAGAAGTCTTTCGGATATATAGTGTTACTGATGTGAGTACTGTGCGGAATATGTTCTCACATGAAACGGATTCACGGAATCCAAGTAGCGGAATTGTGGATGATAGATAAGAAACTGTGAAATAACTACTTAAACAGTGACTGTTGTTTTATAGTTTATATATTCATAAATTTCTATGCAACACCAGTATGCGACTAGTTCTGAATAAAATACATGTGTTAGGCAGATGTTTGTTGTGGTGCAAAGTCAACACTTAGCTGAGTGACAGTATTTTCAGGATAGGAATGCTGTCGAAGTTTGATGTGGGTCTGCTTCAAACAGCAAACTTGTTGAATGAAATAGGCATGCAGTTCATGATGGACAGGGATCGAAAATAAGACTTACATAAATCAGTCGCCAAATTAAACCGAGGTGCACCTTATAAAGGGTTATACAGTTTGTATAATCATATTCATCACGTGAATTAATCATACATCTTAGAAGCAATATAGGTTTTATACCTGGGGTACAAAAATGGAGTGCCGTATTTTAAAAGAATCGGGATTTTAGTGTTCTTTAACTACAGTCTACATCAGCTTCCAAGGCGTAGAGCTCATTGGTATAAAGCCCTTAACCTGGAAGTATTTTGGGCACGGTTATATAGTCTCTAATGCAGCTTCTGGACATTAGAATAAAGCACATTTCTCCAACGGATCGATGTAAATTTTCCACACATATTCCTACTTTATCACAAGGAAATTACTAGGTAGAATACTTCTGGGGATCTTTATAACGGATTGTAGGGTGTACATGTCTAAGCCTGTAACCCTTCGTCTAAAGTGAACTGGATTTGGAGTAGTATGTTGGATATGCAGAAGCGATTTTGTCTAAAGTCAAATACAAATGAAGGGTTAGGTTTCATTCGATTAGGCCACAAATGTTTGAGACCCAAGTTTCCTCACGGTTGCAATACACACGTACATATTAAATAGGGTGTGCTTTGACTTACGCAAGTTCAGTTGTCTTTGCTATGTTACCAAACACTTCATGGTCGCTGCCAAGAATGAGACGACAACAGTAAATCATTTCATTTACTCCAGGTGAATGGATATTAACAACACACGCATAAGTGCAGTGAGTCGTGAATAACAGTCACAGCATTCTCATGTGAGATGACCCCCCGGCTAGCCGATGCTTGCTATCTGTGCCGTTATTTGTGAGGGTACCGGACTCAGTGAACAATATTTAAGGCTGACTGAGGGCATTTGATTGGTGCTCTGAATTAAGGGACTAAACGCTAGACATGAATCCGTCAACCAATAGCCAGGACGAAGAGAAAATCTCGTAAATGTGAGTAAATTGTTTACGATCGCACTTTGTCATCCCCAGTGCTCATAATCATTTATGTGTAAAACACATTCCACCTCACTGACAAATCGGAGTGGAATCAGATGAACAGAAGGTCGACAGGCTTCTCACCACACTGCCTTGGTGACGAATGTTAATCACACTGGTCAAACTCTCTTTTGATAATGAAGAGATCCTGAGTTCAAATCATCATTGGTAGATTTATTAGTAAGTCTGAGAGGCTTGTTGACCTCTAAATCCGTTAGTAAACATGCGGTAGCATGAGGAAAGGTGCTAGATGAGATAACAACGAAAATCTATTTAGAACACTTAGTTCCTTTTACTCATTTAGTCAAAACAGAGAGGAGACATGTTTAGTTATTTTCGATCCTTTAGCCGTAGCCGATCGCAATTGTTGTCGTTTGCCTCAACGTGTACTCCGTTCACACTGTACGACTGTTACGTAATCTCCATAACTAGTTTCTATCGTAGGTCACTCCACATTATTTCTCCTTTTACAAGGTCTATCTTTAGAGACTGGTGCTGAGAACAATTGACGGAACCTGATAATTCGTCCTCAATATATATCCATTTTGACATTTCTTACAAAGTCCAACTATCACACTCATTCTGTTGTACTTAGATCTATCGGATATCAAGAGTGAAGTATCCTTCCTCTATAAAAAGAAACACATGCACACCACAAAAGATTTTTTACTTGGGCGAATTCTGTAAAACTATTTTACATAGGTCTAGGGGAAACATTCATATTCTCCCATGCTTCCAATGATGTCGTGTTTATTTGAAAGAAATAACTATGAGAGTCAGTAAGTTTCGTTTGACTGAATTACTTCAGAATATCTTCTTGTGCAAATGAGTGACTCATAAACTTGAAAAGAAAAAGTAGTCTAGGACACCGTATTGTACAAGTGTTTATGTATTCTGATTCAATCTTTAGTAAGGTTGCCTATAGACCAAATGTCGTGGTTGAAGGATAAGTAAACCAATACTGGCTATTTCAACTAACTCGGATTCACCGTTCTGCCACCTCGTTTGGTAGAGATGAGACGAAAGCGAATTTCACACAACGAATCAAACGCCTATTTTAATCAACGCAAGAAAACGGTAATGTGAGATCGACTGTGTTCACTAGGGTCAACGAGACATTAGTATGTCATAGACCATCCCTCTTAAAACTTATCAACTTGGACATAATCGTAGGGTTGGTTAGTTTGTCCTAAGCTTCAAGCATTCACTGTGGCTTCCCAACTCAGACAAATGATAGTATTCATGTTCCTGTTATTCGTTAAAATATAACAAAAATCGGAGGATTTAACACTGAGACATTCGAAAAGTTACTTACATGCTGCTGTGTAATATCACAACACAAGTCGAAAACTATATTACGAAAATAAAATGAAATTACCTTCATTTGGCACAACTCGTAGGAATCTCTGTAGTCTACATTCGCCCCAGCCTATATATAGAACGAACCATTCTGAACTGGAACGATGCTGATTGGTTAACTCAAAAATTAAATCGAAAAACATCCTGAAACAAACCAAATTAGGCATGTAGTGCTCATCACAATACTTGTTCATTTCTGAGTCTTAAGAATGCACACAATTTTACAAATCGTTTAATCGTCTAAAATGTAATTGGACACGATCTGATAACATTTCAAAACAGGAAGTCCTACAACAGCCACATGTGAGTTTTATTACCTCTAACAGATATTTATCATGTGTTCTGCCTTTTTTCATACATGTTGATTGATGGTCAAGGTATCATGTTTACCGTGTTAATCAGCACTTCAATTGCTTGCTTGATCAATGGATTAGTTGAGTATCATATCAATCTGAACTCCGTATGTATGTTCTTCGTGCATTTTCATAGCTAAAGAACCGAAATTTTGTAAAGTATTGTGTATATATGGGCATAAATTCGTTCATTCTGGTCGGGAAAGTACACGGAATTATGACTAGACGGCTGAATGATTTGGCGTGCATTAGCCAAATATTCAAGGATGTCCATTGAAAAATAATCGTTCAGTGGCAATTGTGATACACCAAGCTATTTAAAATTGAGAATCTGGTTCTGTCGAAGTCTGTCGTTCAGCTGAAGGTTAAGTTTTTCATATATAGGTTTTCTTTAACAATAAGTTTTGGCGATCGAAAGAAGGAAGTGAGCATTCGAAAAAGGGAAGAAATACAAATGATTCAAATTTATTGCTTACACCAATCGATCAACAGAGAAAAAGTGACCAGAATGAAGTCAACTTAAAAATAAAATTGCGATGAATATAGTAAGAAAATATAAAATGTAAAAAAAATTTGTTATTATGGAAAGGGAAGAACAATACTAGTGCAGTGGAGTTGAGCGATCGCAACATACTACTCAAACAGCTGCTATTCAGTAGTAGGATCGGAGCATATATTTTGACATGCTAAAAGCCGCAGGAAAAGCGCAGGAAGGAAAATCAGAATGCAGTATCACCTATAGGAGTCCCTGCTACTT
>JTDE01006854.1:12146-31335 GCA_014338405.1 Paragonimus skrjabini miyazakii | reverse complement strand
CTGATACTAAATGGATGAAACATTTTCAGAAAACTATTTGCTTACACTAAATTCACCGTCCTGTTTAATTACATCTATCTGTTTTCAGAATTCCCCAACTTTACATATAACACGCTTGCGATAAACTCATTAATAGCACAACCCTGTCTGCCGTGTGACGTGGATCGATAAACAAGACTAGACACAGACGCATTCTATCTTCGTCCGTCTCATCCCCATTTAATGAGCAAAAGATTCGACCACTCGGTTCAGATGCAGCGCAGATTGCCTAACCACGGCAAACCCCACGCGACCTCTGTTCTTTTGCCAACATGATTTCGATTACAACGCTCGAGAAGAATGCCGTCCGAGGTGGTTGAAACGTAGAGTGTTACAACATTCTCGTAACGTTGTGTTATTCTCGATCAATTCACAAGGAAAATGGTAAGGGTTTCAACATTAGATAATATGGTCGAGTAATTATCCGGTTGACTGCAATCGATAACCTCGCAATCAGGGATTTTTCAGTTGCTTTGAATTAACGGAATTCATTGAACCAACTGAGTAATGTAATATATAGAGTGAATCGAATTTCGGGGATTTATATTATCTTAAATTGAACACCAACCGCATTTGTTCATGGTCCTTGCATTCCGATAGGAAGCACTATATTGCAGAATTGCGCACTACTACTGATGAGTTCCAATTTGAGTGAAACTCGAGTCTAGGGCTACCTTACGAAGCGGGCTGGCCGAAAGTATTATCGTGACGCTTGTGTTAACGGCAAATAGATTTGTACACCCGAGTGCCATCCAGTTCGAAACCGTTTAACGTGATTAGGCTAAAAATTGCCCTATCAGCCAGTCTTTACCGTCTGCTTCCTTCTGGCCAGCTTCAATTCGTATCCCAAATGTGTTGCCTCTACAAACACTGATTCGTCTAGCATAGTGCAAGTCAGTAGAGCCTGTCCAAAGGATCAACAGAAGTGGGCTCAATCAGGCACCGTAGCTATCACTGCAGCCGATGAATGCATTGGCTCAAACACATTGAACGAGTGCAAGAAAAAGTGCAAAGACACGAACGATTGTGTTGCAGTCAAGTACAATCCAAATGTGAGTTCATCCGTTTGTCAGACTGGAAGTGGCATCGAACCTAAACAAGTGGTTTTCATTTCCATGTTCGCTTATAATTCGCATCGGTATTTTGTTTAACTTTCAGGCAGAAAAATGTGCAATATTGTGGGAGCCAATTGCATACGGAAGCGTGAGAATCGCGGACAACGAGAAAATTGGTGAGGCTGTCCTTCATGTGCCTAATTGCAAAGGTAAGTTTGTTGATTTGCTGCCTCAATTGTCATCACTGTCTAGTGGGTATTTCACAATTTGCCTATTCAGATTGTAGTCTATTTGTCTTTTATAAAAATTGATAAAGCCAGTTGTATTGCAGTTAAAAAATTACAATCAGTCGTAGTGAATGACTTGCAAATTTATCTCTCATTTCCTCACTTCATTCTTTCTGTAACTTCCCTATCTTTATTTACACACAAAGAATTACTGTACACATTTTCATTCTGTTATGTAACGGACGTGTGAAATGTTTTCAAATACACAATGATCTACCCACAATTTCCGTTCATTTATTCCCACTTGGGATCTGACGGTTAATTCAGTGCAAGCAAATAGTTTTCTGAAAATGTTTCATCCATTTAGTATCAGGTTGATGGTAAATAGCTCAATTTAAATGATCGAGGGCAATGAAACCCAGATTCGTGGTCATTGGTTTACAGCACATCCAACAGGCCGGATGAACTGAATTGGGTATTGATAGGATTCAACTGTAGACATGATCTGTCTAATTTGGTCACGTGAACTACGGGAGTCCTATTTGTTATGAACGAAACATAGCGTTACGTGCCCTCTCTTCGCGAACCAAATTCATGCCAACTTCTAAAATGTTCTAAGTACGAATGGGTTTTAGCCAAATGTTAGATAAAAAAATTTTCATTAGCATGAAAATGGGGTAGTGAAATATCTTTATCTATTCACACATTGCTGCTCACAGAACTTCATTCCGTACGAAGGTTTACGTACCAGCCACTATTAGCTGAGACCGCTCGTACTTCCATTTCCTTAGTTGAATCAAAATTTGCATAAAATCGTCTCGTTCAGTTGGACACAAATTGACGTTACGTCTGCTAACCTGAATTGAAGCATTCGGGTTTTATGCTATCTCGATTGCGTTATGCATACCTGATTACAAATGAAAATTATTTTCAGTTTCGTATCGAGGTTTTCGGTTGTATTAGATTAGTGAGCGTCAAAACCCATGAAACTGAAGTCTGAACACCCGTGTCTTTCTGTTCCAATGAGCACACCATTGATTGGAGGAGCTTAATTCATGATCGTCGTCTCATTTTCTCAATACAGAGTACAATACGAAAAAGTTTATTTCCCATTTAGGCGATACATTTGCATAACAATGAATAGTCTCTGTCTCACCGTGAGCCTTCATAGATAACCAGTGCCATCCGATGGTCATTACGCGACAAACAGTGCCTATTCATATTTATTACGGTCATACAGGCGAACATTCCTAGTTGTCTCAATCATTGTGTTCAGTATACTTGTAGCAATCAGTAGAAGGTATTGTACTGTTTGAAATTAGTATCCGAATACACACACGGATATTATCTCTGATATCTACCCCATTAGTCAAAGTGTGTGCGTAAACCATTCATGCTTTGTTTGCAAATTAAGGCACCATTTTTGTAGTGGCACACAACGAAATGCAGGATGTTTTCAATCGATTTTGAACGGCATCGATTTTGGTTACACATTCTTCATAGTACAGACGAGTGCACGCTGTATGACAACCTCCGTATCTTTGAGAATGGTAACGATTATCTTGAAGAGTGCATTTGCATACCCAAGTGCAAAGAATCTGGATTGAAGCACGTTGCCGGGCAACAACGTTTTGGCTAGTTGTATTTGGACGAGAAATGTTGAGTTGAAATGCCTATGTCAACGGTTAATCCGTCTGTATTGAAATCTCATTCGAACTCTGTGCAAATGCATCCAGTCAGTGTTGACATGAGTGTCGTCTGAGTACGTGGATGATGATGGGTTGAGTGCGTGCTTGGTTGATCGTGTTAATTTAATAGGGTTCGCGTTTGTTTGTTTCCTTGCTGAATGAATTTAGCTTCAAGTCTCGATTATTCATTTATCAATTACTTGATACAATTTTACGGTCTAATGTGAAAATATATTACTTTCATCTTTGGACCATTCGAACCAGGATATCACTGATGTGCCTATGTGTGATATTGGTCATAGTTTTGGCTACAACTCTGGATAGCTCAACGTCGCATTGGATGTTAGTCAAAAGTGTGTACGCTTGGGGATTTTATACACCAGCAGCGGTATTTCTTCCCATTGTTCTCTATACCTGCAGATAAATGATCCAGCAACTAACTGATAGCACAGACTTAACATGATAGCTTTATGTTATTTGGTTGTATGTTAAAATGTGTTCCTCTGATTGGGGACAGATTGTACTCTCGAACTTGCTAAAATCTGTATTGTGTGTTCTTTCCGATTGAAAAATATTACACTCTAACTTAATTCATCCGTAAATAAACAAGGTGACCGTTTATTCAATCTAGGGAGATTGATACTGATGGCTATGTGCCTCACAGCCCACTTTTACGTAAACTGGAGCCATATATCACTCAGCGTGGGATTCACTGCATACTATTCACCTTCGTAATTAGTAAAACGTTCATATTACAGCTAGCCGTGCCCTCACTCCTCCCGCACTGATGTAAACATCAAGGCTGGGTTCATGGGTCGTTACTATTTCTAATTTGTATCAAAAACCAATCGGTAGCACTCACCAGTAAGTTCTTGCTACCTGCTGACAATCTTGGAATACAGAACCCGAATTGATGATTTGCTAACTCATTTCAATTACATAAAACAATGGGTACTGAATTGGCGTCTTTCCATAAATGGCGACAAGTGTGTACATGTGTCTTTTGTTGAGGCTTTTGGATACGTGCTCATCATGCATACTGTTCAAAAAGGCATGTTAGTTGTAAATGTGGATCTCAAATGAAACCAAGTAACCTGGCTGTCACATACACTATTGCTCATCTGTAGTCAGGGGAGTGTGGCTGAGAAGAACTCTGTTGTATTAGGCACCAAACGAACATTCAACCCCATAGACAAGAAAGTCTTCCCAACACTTTATGGGATCTATGTTCAAACTATGATTGAATATCCTACATCAGCGGTATCTACATGCCTCAAGTGACATCTGAATGGATTGCGGAATAATCATTGATCTGTTATCAACAGAGTATTATACCTTCGAAACGTTACACACGTCTCTCAGATGGAATTCCTCAGTCTTTATGGACGTGAATATCGAGGAGTTGATTCGACCTAGTTATCGCTTAGGTCCATTTTCTCTGGATGTCTCACAAGAATATTCCTCAATTTACAAACCAAAACTTTCTTCAGCATCAGGAAAATTTATTGTTAAATAAAATTTATTCCTCCACAGGTTCGTGCTTTATTCGAGTATGTTCCCATCAATTGTTATCAATGCTCCATCCGTGTGAAATCTGAGAATACTGTCAATCTCTGGTTTACATGATCAATGTGATTACAAAAAGTATGCAACATTCTCTCCGACATTCTGTTATTTGCTTGTTGACATTGTGATCCCAAGGGAATTGAGCCGACCAAGTGGAACATAAGCTCTCAATCTTGCGCTTTATGGTAACAATCAGAATCTTCATCATTTCGAATCGAAATCCCTCGTCACATACAAATTGACATCTATTGGAGTAAATAATGTAGAATGTCTTCCTGAAACCGACTCCAATATCACATTTATTTATGCGAAGTCAATTCAGGACCACCCAACAAAGTTTACCCGTCAGTCAATCATAGTCACGCACAAATTTTCAACAACTACTATCACTTGAAAGTCGAAAATGTACATGCAAAGTTTATATTGTCGCTAGAAACGCCTATTGTTAATAGTCGGAAACTTTGGACCAGTACAAGTTAACACTCAAAACAAATAACATAAAGTACCAATGCGGTCTGAACATTGGAAAAGTAAAAGCACATCCAGATGTTGAGCTCAAGGAAAATGAGTGATTGGATCCACCAACTTCGAGGTTTGCTTTACTCATTGTACGTTTACAGTCGTGTTAATCACCAACGGGATAATCCAGTAATTTTTTGAATATACGCATTTTTTTATAGTGGATAATTCATAACCATGAATCTACTTACAATCTGAGAACGCAACTGACTTATGGGATTGTATAATCAAGTAGTTTATCGGCAGATGAAACACACACATATATGCATAATTGTACATACATCAAATATCACATGCGGGTAAATGCAGACAAGCGTGACTTTGCATTTCCTCCATATAATGTCACTGACAGCTTGAATAGTAGCAGTACTCTGTGGTAATGCCTGTATTATCCGGTATGCGAAACATGGTAGAGAAGAATGTGAATTTAATTAGTTGTGTACGTCCATTGATTTGTGCATACCTGCATATGTGAAAATGAACAGAAATTTGCCTTCACTCGTAACCTTTTTGGGCTGTTATTACTAGGAAAACCTGCCCGGCGATCAGTACGCTATCTTGTACATCTGAGATGTGCGTTCAAACGAATGGTCATTATTCGCATTGAAACGCAGTAGTACATTCGTTTACAGGGAATCCAGCCCGGAATTCGAACAACGGTGATTTGTTGCTTGCACTCGATCGGAACAGCTCAGCCCTATACGCCTTCATTCCACACTCTATATCAAGTCATTTAACTGTGAAGGAGTGACGTACACTTGTCTCTCCACGTAGCCCTGAAGTGACTACAATAACTGAGCCACGCTGAACTCGAACAAGCCACCTGAAGTTGCCTACGAAATTGTGTTAATTTTGTTCTGAAAGTTCGTGCACATCCGTTATGTTCGTGACGCTCCGTGTAGTAGCCGATTACCAGCAGTTAAAAGAAGTAATTGATAGGTTTCCAATCAACTCACAGAGGAATAATCGCCTGATGGCCCAAGATTATGCCAGGTCTGAAACAGCCTCACGTAAAATGTGTGCAGTTTCATTGCAAGCCTTATGATTAAGCAATACTAAGGAAGATATATCATCAGACAAAACGTGCACGAATCCTTTTGCTCGTGTTATTTCCCAAACGACGAGAATTATCACACTCTTTTCTCCGATTATATAACAATGCCCATGATTTGTAATGAAATACCTCCATACGTTTCAAGTCCACAGACAACACTCTAAGTCAGCGCAACTCAGTTAAAGTCGTCTATTCTGAACGGTAATGTTCATAGTTCGCTTGAGGGCGAATTCGTAATAGACGCTGATCGATGCTGATTACGTATAAAAACTGTGTACTGCGCGCTGTTCAATGTGTCGCTGTCGGATACGTGGAGAATAATTGTGTCAGATTATGTGAAAACGTATGTAGAAGTTGGAAAGCTTTGTCGTTTCTTTGATAGCGTGTACAGCAGCGACTGCGGTTGACCGTGTGACGCCGTGATTTTATGTGATCCGTAGCGGATGGAAAACGTGCTAATCACCTGACAAAAGTTGCTATACTTAATAGCATGATTTGACAATAATGAGGTAGCTGGACCGGATGATTTCCATCTGATGATTCTAGAATCTCTGTTTGATTTCCTAGCCCGTCTTTTAACTCGACTCTCTAACAAATCATTTGCGGAAGCGTGGTTACCGCGAGATTGGGAAGCGATTGCGGTTCCCTTAATGCACACTGCTGAAAACAGAAAAGATTTTTTAACTTACAAGCCCTTACATCCCTACGTCTGTGATTCTAATGTGGAAGAAAGAATGTTCAGACAATAGACTGCAAAATACGGTGCGGCTCATAGACTTCAGTAACCCAACAATCTGGGTTTGTGAGTAGAGTGTTGTGCCTGATTAGAATCGCTTTTGATGCTTGGATTAGTTCGTTAGAGTCTTGAAAGTGGGTGAAACGGTTGCGAAGTGTTATGTTGAATCCAAAATTGTATTCAATCCAGTAGATCGCCGATTGTTGATGTGGAAGCGGGAGACATTACGCTTTTCCTAAATTTCATTCGCATGGATTAGTTAACTATTGCTGAACAGGAAGGTCTACATCCAGATGCCAGATGAAACATCGAGCTTTATTCTATCCGCAAGCTGAGTTGACCGAATGTCGGTTCTGGGAACTCAGATATTTCTGGAATTCCCCAACGACTTCCGAAGATTATGAACTGCCTCTAACTTGAGATCCACGGATAATATGCAGTTTGAGAGGTGCCCATGAGAGGACAACTTATAAAGCGACGTTGACAAAAGCTCCGACTGGACAACCAGTTGGTGAGTTTTTCTGTAAATAGAAATGTATGCAGCTGCTCTTTGCTAGCCACTTGACACCGTCACTGTAGATAGGGAAATATGGAGTCAGAACGGAATTATACATATTGCCAGAAATAATTTCTCTAACGGTACAGATGACTAAAGATTTTGAACTCCTTGCCACTCGACCCTTAACTGAACACAGTGTGCCGTCTTCTTCATCTGTTGCAGCATCATCAGATCCTGGAGCTCACGAGTGCAAGTAACGTGATATGTTTGACCCAAACGGAAAATCCTCTGAATCCGACAGAAATGAACTGGACTGAACTTAATGAGTATGGGATACGGCGGTATTAGTGTCCTCCAATGCCTTCAATGCAATCTGGTCATCAGAGTATTTTTCATGCACTTAACTAATGCGTGCACATGCCGAAAATCTGATTGAAGTATTTACGCCGTTGGACATTGGATAAATATGGAGTGAAACTGGTGATGTTACTTACGGATGATTGTAGTAGCAAACAGTCACTAGTTTCACATGCTCATCCTTCGGAGGGTGAGAATAGGAACAACCAACCTGTGTAACATTGATGGATGTAATTTGAAGAAGGAAAATTGAAAATCGTGCGATGACTCAAAATTAGCTTTCAATTTGCGGGCTAAAATGAACTAAAGTGAGCACCGAGTTAGACCACACATTAATGCTGCTCATAGTGGTTTTATGTGCACAAAATCGATTAGAGGTAAATTCACGGACAGTCAATATCGCCTAAGTGAATATTATCAATGAAAACAGTAAGTCGACTTAGAACATCTCCCTAATCACAACTGAGGAATTGTCAACGGTAAAGACGTTATCACAAGTAGCTTTTATCGGAAAACTATGTATGATTCTTCTGGGATTATCAGCCAGTAGGTGTCCTTCAGCAAACTCATCCACTGGGAACTACATCATCCCCCCGCAGTATCATTTCCAAGATCGCATAATCACAAACATTCGAATGAATATCTGTGCGCTGATAACTGAGTTTTGATCCTATAATTTTACAACTGCGCTAAACGTTCTGAACTCCATATAACACTTGCAGCCTCAAATTAAAGACTGATTATCCCTTTGGGTGCACATTACGGTGAGCAGAAGTGGAGAAAACAGACGAAAGTTCCGTAGATGTTCTGGGTTCCTTACGCCATTCTCCGGACTCTTTGTGTACATATTCAGAAGGTTACAGAAAAATTCATCCAGTAAACGCGTTCATTTTTGTCGTTGTGTTAACATACCAGGGACACCTCCGGTACCAAATATTTGCTGTAATCACAGAACATTTGACATCCAGAAACAGCTTGGCAAAGTTGAATAATTGGTGTCCAAACACGTTGCCACCAGGGATGAAAGTTGATGCATGAAACTAATCCCGTGACCAACAAGACAATTTACAATTTTTTGAACACTCAGTGGCCATCGTGCTGAATAGATTTATGCGCATTCATTTCAACTATTCCTAACCGTAGTTTGTGTATCAGATCAACAACAGCCCCAACACGATCAAGAATATCTGCACCTAGTATAGTCTGACATGTGTTGGAGAAATGACCAAAGGCTGTTTGACTGAATGACCACCAGTTTGAACATCATATTCTGACAGATCATAAACTTGAAAGTGAATCCATCCAGTGTACTCACGATCATATAACGCGACTAAGCATTCGTCGTTGGCCTCGGTCAAGTCAATGAAATCGTCGTCCTACTGTAAATCAAACACCATACCGAGATATCACTGATTTCTAGCCTAGCCTGAACTGCATCTTACCAATTGCACCTATTACCGGGTTTCACCCTCCAAACAAAAAACAAACACCGAACAACAAGAAGCAAAAACCAACACGGATGTTTTCCACTCAGTGGTCAAATTCACCGCCTGTGTCCGAATCATCAGCATCTGTAGCATACGCCGCTGCTGTTTTGCTTTGTCCTCCTTTTCAACAAATCCACCACTTCCTGAGCCAACTTTTCTATTACACCTCGAAGGTTGTCCAGCTCGCCTGGTTCATTTGCCTTCAACTCGCTGACAGTCAAGGAGATATCCGCAAACCATTGCCGAGCAACATCAGGCAAATTTTCCAACATTATTGAACGTGCGATGGGAGCAATGTTGAGCCGCTTCCGGACTGCTGATGGCATTCCCTTCAAAAACCGTTCCGTTGGCTAGCGTCGTTCCAAATCCCAGTCCAGTTCCGGCAAGGCTCTTAATAACGCCGCCCGCATTGACAGCACAAAAAAGAACGTCGTATCCGAGGCCAACTCCAGCTACCTTGAACCGCTGGGCTATTTTGTACAGAATGCGCTTTATACCTTCAAAGCGCGGAGCGCTGTTTCTTCTTCGTTGCAGGTAATCTTCTAACTGGCTGTGGGCAGGCCCACGTGCTAGCTTAACGTTATCTCGTCAGCTTACAATATAACTGATGATATCTGCAAGGAAAGCAAAGACACGCGCTGTCTGTCTTAATATGTATCGTGTGTCGTCGAAGAAACTCCCGGTTGTCGTTGAAAGAAAAGGTATGCAATGTTTGTATGCGTCCTGTTATTGATCTACGGTTTGGAAACATGACCTGTTCGCGATGAAGAAGTCAACAGACTTGCTGTCCGTGGCTGTGAACATTTTCGTCAGTTAGGCCACCTCAATTGCCAACGTGTATTTTGGAATGCTCGGTGTTCACGATCAGATGGTCATCTAATCAGGATGTACAGTCTGTAATGTTTGGGTTACGTACTCTGCACGCTAGTTAGGCGTTCACCACACCGTCCGTTATATACTGAAACCACCAATAGTTGGATAAGACCAGGCAGTGGTCATGCGACAATGTGGCACAAACTATGAAGACCCTGACTGTTCCATTGAGTAAGGTGAATAGATGTTGGCTGCCTGTTTAAGGTTCTGGTGAACGCACAAATCATTGGCTAGAAGCCCTATCCGAGATAGCTGGGCACTATAGACAATTTCGTGGTTGCCTTCATATCTGCTCTAATCCTACCGTTTAGAAGCATTCGATCAAACTTGTACTTTTCAGTAAATATTTAATCTTCTAGATTGTATCACTTCACTATAGCATTTAAACACCCTCAGTAAATAAAAATCATTCAATTTGATCAGCTTGAGCCACAAAATAATAATCATTACAATGAAGTACCACTACAGTTTGCTGATAGATTCTCGAATAAAAAGACGGGGTTTGTGAAGAAATGGACTTAAATAAGAAATAACAGAAGAGAGTTAAGACCAGATACATGCAACTAACTTTCTTTACTGGGATCTAGCGGAATATGTGGCACTACATTTGAGGATTTTCCAGTACTAGGGATGAGTTTAGCTGCAAGGTGTTCAGACATTGTACATGATGAGAAACAACGAAATCAATCAAGTGTTCATGAGATCTATCATTACAGGGTGATATCTGTTTCGGGGGTTTGAGATAAAGTATACTGTCCCTCGAAAACCAAAGAGAGAACGTACCTCGTGAACCGTAGATCGAGTAGGGACACACATGCCCTGGTAAATCGGCTGACTACGTACAGTGGAGTGGGGAGAGAGAGATGCTCAGTGCTGGCTATAAAATTTCAGCACTAGCGTGAAGTGTCCATGTTGTTTTGTTTCTCAAAGAAACCTCTAGGTATTTGTCAGAAGAAAGTCATGAGATATGTTCATTATGGGCAGGAAGCGATATATGTGCACTGGAGATTTCCTCACACTGCTTACATACACTAAGCGATACTAGCACAGCAACCGATTTGGATGTAGTAAGAGACATGCTGCAAGAATCTATTCAACTGGACTGTTCGAACCGACTACCTATGCTGACGGCGGTTGCTGATTATTGGTTCGAACAGATGTAACCTCAAGTCAATGAGTATGCGAAATGGCTATGATGATGTGCATTGGTTGTTGTGATCGAACACGGCGACTGGTATGGTGCAACCAATTAATTTGCAGGAAAGCGACCAACACATCAAACTACACCGTTTGATAAAAAATCACCATTCCGGACAAAAGATACGTGGCACACCATCCCATGGAGTTAAATAGTTCACCGGCCAATGAAATTAAGCAAACGGGTGTTGGTTATAAATAGAGCTCTGTTCTGTAAGGAAACAGATTTTAATCAGAGACCAGCCAGTTTACTTTATCTTATTGGGAGACAAGCAACACCATATATTAAGTCAGGTGAAAAGCGTTTGGTAGAGTGTTTGACAACTAACGCCACGTGATCTGTTTACTTGACTACCAAAGTTTGATAATGGAATACCGGACAATAAGATGAGCCTTTGGACGGAAACTTAGCAGATATGGAATAGAAATTGTGTCACTTCAGGACCGCTTAACTTTCAGAAATGATCACACTGAGTTGAAATACCACCGGATCTAGGAGATTCTGGCAAAGTGTACTGCACGAAACGCCACTGTAATCAACACATCCACACAAATCCGTTTAGAGCCATTCAGGTATCATGAGAGCGGGTATTATGTGGTAACTGCTTATAGAATTATGTCTAACCTCCGCACACACACACAAACAACTACTCTGCTCACACATGCTGTACACTTACTCACGTCAGTTGGTCACCCCTCTCTGTTCACACCATCAGACGCAGTCTCATAGCATTGGAAGATATCCCTTTAGTGATGATGCATCGACGCGATCTAGTTAGAATGTTACGATTAACGTTTTCCATCTGACTTAATTGTTCCTCTTTGAACGGTCACCGATGGATTGTTTTCCTACAGGTTGAATAGTGCTTTGATTATAAAAACGAACAAACATACTGTCTGGCAGGTTAATGTATGAACACAAGAGAGTTTCGTTACCGTTATGACTTTGAGACCAAACGAATGGGTACAGATCAGTTACCTGAAACGTTTCCAAGAGTTGAGTCAGAGCCCATTTCCATGCGATTAGCATTCAAAAGGGATATATTAGCTAAATCTCCAGCGTATGGTCTTGTCACTCCTTTGATTTGTTCACTCGCTGATTCTCTGTTGATCTGCGGGAGACAAAATTTTAGGTCATCCACGGTTATTTATCCAGTCATTTGCCGATTCTGGGCAAACTACATAGGTCGTGAGACCCAGCCAACACTTGTCTAGAAGAATCAGAAATTACAATTCAGCATGCACGTGGACAAATTACAGACATTCAATAGTGATTGTCACCGTGATTCATCGGGATGATAGCAATCACCAAGCCAACATAGCTCGATCACTCGCCGTTGTCTGTAAAGTCCCACAGAATTGATCAATAATGCATTTACCAGCCAAAGTTGGTGACTGTCACGACCATCGTGATCCGACTACATAACATAACTCATTGAGAGTGGGGAATTTCGTTTAATCGCTCCATCTGTCTCGGCCATTATTTGATTAACTCGGTGGATACGTAGACACCTGACACATGATTATGACCAATACCGAGTTTTGAATGTGGCCGTTTGTGTTCAGGCGTGTCACGACTGCAACAGTCTGATTGGGTTATGTTGAAAACATGTTTGCAACATCTTGTGTCTTAAGCTTCAAGGCTTATAATGGACTTGATTATGCTACGACAAAACTCAGTCGTATACAATGGACGCACCGGTGATTTCTCCAACGGATCGAGACAGAGCATAAAGTAGATCATGTCCGTTGGGAACATGAACAGACAATATTGATGAAACTGAAGTGATTCAAGGTAGTTCAGTAAGACTTGTTGATTTTGAGTTTCTCCGCAAACAATGACAGTATCTCCGACGAGTATAATCAGTCTCACCTGTCCAATGCACTTGCGAATACACCGAGGCAGGGAATGGGTTATTTGTTACTGATCAACCACCATGATGTGCCTACAATCTTGTTTTCCCAATGAAGTAACGATCAATGTTCAGAAGGGAAGATTTCTCGCAGTTACCTTTCAAGTGAGACGATGTCAGTAATGTCCTAGTCTGACAGCTTAACTGTGCATCAGAATAACTTTGTTTCTCATGCGCACCCTGTTTTGTCAGCAACTTCACACCACGACCACCATCGGATTCGGCCAAGGACACATTGTCGTTGTAATACAATTCAAACTGAATACATAAATTTGGATTTTCATACTGCACTGCCCAAAACTGCGACATATAATCGATCGGGCGCATGACAGGTCATATGGGTTACACAATCCAGATGGACGATCTGTAACGAATTCTGGATGTATAGGCAATACTCACGATATCACAGCATTTCCGGATTGTGTAAGCTGATAGGAACAACCAGTTATTACAATTGCAGAGATCTCCTCATCATCGGGTTAACAGTGACTTGAACTCGATTTGATCTGATACAACCAGTCAGAGATAAATTGGATCGATTAATGTGGTTTCGACATAAAATGAAAACGCAGTTGTGCGGTATAGTATTTTCTCCTGTCACAGGTTGATGACTAAACCGAAATTACTGAGAAAATCTGTCACCGTGATTGGCAATAAAACATAGGCTAATTGCAAGTATTCAAGGAACTGTCATATCAGCCGGAATTTTAGGGTAGAAAGTTAATGAACTTGCGTGCAAATTTTCAAATTGTTGATCGTCGACGATGTACACACGTCTGGTCGCACATTGCGTCGATCTTCTCTGATGGAACAAAATTAACCTCGACAACAGTACAGACGGTAAAAATTGAGTTGGTGTAGTTATCGTGTATGCTGATAGAACGACAATCCGTTGGGTGAGTAGCAGTAGTCGTCAATGTTGGCTGACCACATCTTCACTTTGGTGTGAATTGTGCACTGTGCACTTGCGAGTGCTATTACCAAAACGACGGTGTTCGAAGAACTTACACATGGATGCGTATTTACTTGCGGCGTTTAGTCAAAATACTTACTTTCGCAGAGACCGTAGAAGTGGTGATGGTGATTACAACTTTTTGACAAGGTTCCGATAGAATCATACGGTATCATAAAATTCACACAAAAATACGCGAGTACTTCTAAAATCATATTAATTCAGATAAACACTGCTGTAGTTTCAATAAGAAACACAACTACGAATTTGTAGATGCTGACGTCTCACGTTTCTAATGAGTATTCACCGAGTGTACTTGCTAGATTTTCCTCGCAAAACTTCAAAACACCGTTGCGGAATCATGTACATCTTCCGCAATGGATTGATCGCGTAGCCGAATGAAAAATTGGTACATAAAACAATCTAAGTTGATTTTTGGATGCTAAATATGAGTGTGATATTGCTTGTCTTACAGCGAAAGTTCACACATCTAACTGTAGCAAGAACCATCAAATATATCAACGACCGTACATACTCATTTTTTTACCAGCATAATCGACCCTGTGTTTATGGTATGGAGAATAATTTTAAATCTGGCCATGCTCATCAGAATGCACAATAGTAATTTAAATTTTCCATTAACCGTGTGGTTATTTCGGAGTCAGGTTGTTTTTGACGGCTTCATTTGCCTGTTAATCATCCTGATTGTGTGGATCCGAGACGTCCAGCTACATGACCGCGTGAGTGGAGCTGTCGTATGTTACTTATGGAACAGTCAAGCAGTTTACTGGACTGTCTAGGTGACTGTGTTCAGCACATGCAATCTGATGTGTATTACGTTCGATTGCTTACTGGTTACGGTGTACTGTGCAACATATCGGATCTATCAGACACGTTATATCGTGAGCGGTAAGATCGCCACTTTCACATACGGTATCTTGTCATTATTCCCACGATTTTACTGGTTTACGACAAGAACGGAACTTGTGAAACTGAGGTTTGTCCGCAGTTCCACATGGCCTTTATTACAACATATCTACATCTATTTATCTGGGCTATGATCTACTCCTTGCTGCCTTTAATATTTCTGATGGCTGTAAACCTCCGTGTAGTTTAGCATATCAGAACCTACTTTCGTTCGCGTGGCCCATTTACCAGATGGAAACATATACTACTGACCGTGACGGTTACTGAAAGCACTGGTGGTCCCGATGACGGCCGTGGGCTACACAATCACGCTCAGCTATCAAATTCCTCATCGTTGGCACGCTCGCCCTGAATGCTACCATGATTCTAGCTCACTCACAACAGTTTCAAGTTGCTTGGACATCCGTTGTTCACTTTGAAATTTACGTACCCTGCGTATCCAACGTACATTTTACCTATAATTCTTCCCCTTAAAATGTTTGAATGCAATATTCAACATTTTACGTCACAATATTTCCTGCTCCCAACGTTTACCACACTGCACTGACTGGTATTTACGCGTAGGTTTCCGCGTGAACCTCTGCAGTAGATTGACGGCTGTTGGATCATCCTAGTGGCTATGTTACTAACGTCATATATCAGCAATTCGTTATTAACTCACACTTTTCCTCTGTGGTATATAATCTTGTAATAGCGTTACATTCAGGAAACAATAAATAAACATTAGGTTGCACCAAGTGATCGAGCTAGTTCCGCATATCATACTTATGTGAAGTAACAAAAACGACTATCGTGCAATTCACAGCACGATTCCTATTAACTAACACTTAAGAAGTTGTGGAGCCACGATCCACTGACTTCGAAGTTGATAGAAGTGAGATATTTTGGCGTTTTTCTCTTCGAGTCAATCAAAGAATATAAAATTTATTTGATAGTTCATAAATGTAAACAAGAAATCTGTATGGGAAGAAAAGTATATAAGTGGATTGGTGTGCAGCACGCCAGCATATTGAGGCAACAGACTAAGTTGTAGTTGTACAGACATCAAAGCAAATTACAACCACTGTGTTCAAATGAATTTAAGAGATAATCAAATATGATTATTACCAAGATAAAGCTCGAAGAAGGATGGTAAACCCTTTCAGATAATTAGTCCAAATATGTAAGATCGACACTAGTGTTCTGAAAACACATTTAACGTCCTTCACCAAATCATCAGCACATGCTAAACGAACATACTAGACAAAACATCGCAAACAATTCGATGATTACACTATCAGGCCTCGAAAGCCGACATGGCATCCCACACCAGAACATCATAGGATCGGCTAGAAGTGAAACCTACTTGACACTTTGGTAATACCAACCCAATTTCTGTCGCAGCTTTCTAGAAAACATTGTGACTGAGTGTTATCTTTCACTTCTCGCTGACAAGTTTATACAAAACTCTACATAAAGTTTGTTCTATAACATTCGACTATCATCTCTAAGTGTAGGTGAACCACAACTGAGAACAGCGACCCCAACTTGTAGCTCGTACGAGATGGTAAACCACTTGTGAGTAGCATGTAATATTGACAGGTGCACGCGACTTGACCAGTTACAAGCATGCGAGCAAGATGTTGGGATTACCTCCAACCCTTCGTACAGCGCTCGAACAAGGTTATCTCGTCGTTCATGGAACCCCAATTTGATCGAGCCAACTACAATTCGGCATGTTCGCTAATAGATAGCTGCTGGATATTCCCTGAACTTGTATAACTCAAGCAATTATCGTTTCCTAGTTTGTGAATGGCTGTCAATCTGCAGACGATCAGCAATTATGTCATTTTCTACAGTTAGTATTCTTCCAAGCTCTAAGTCCGCCCCAACAAAGCCGGTATCGTTCCTGCCACATACAACATCCTGAGCATCTCGTTTGTCCAACAACCTCATGCCTACCATGAAGATGAAATCAGTTGGTTGTGAATAAGCAGTCTTTCAGTGGGAAGTACGGACCATGCAAATTCACAATCTTAGCGCTTTAGTTCACTTTGACCCACATACCTTTTTAAAAGTGTAAGCAGTTCAGTCGCCTGTAGCAGAATGGATGCTTACTAGCAATCACGCTAATAATTTGTAATGCAGCAATCCAATAATCATGTGGTATATAAAATAGCAGCCTGTACATATAGCGTTAACAAAGCACGTGCTTAACAATCACCGTCTTCTTCATCATACAAAAGATTATCAGGATGGATGCACAAGCACACGCGCATGCGTGGAGTCCATGTGACCTCTCTCGCGACAGTATTTATCTGTGTATTCTATATCTGTATCGTGTAACGACCAACCTAAAAATCTTCGATCAATAATGTAAGCGCCATTCCTTGCTTCCCTTCCAGATGCTGTAAGCTATTTGGCTATACTCGTCGCAACCGAGACAGATTACTTACCGGTTTCTTGTCGATAGAGCCATCAAAATGGTAAAGAGTACCACGTGATCATCACCCGCTAGATCCAACTCAAACGGTCTTTGAATTTAACTCTTTCATTTGTTCTTGTTCTTTGTTTTAATACAAAAGGGCCCCTACATTAATTTGGAAGTTTACCCCTTAATTAATCAAATAGCTCAACTTCTAACTCGGAAATTCCCACGCTCATGATCAACGACATCAACGACTCTTCCAGGAATTGCATAACGACGCTCCTTTGGTAGATGGAACCTCTATCATTAAAATCATTAGTTGCCCACCATTCACCAAACTCTTTGAGATGTCTTCATCTTCTCGACACTTACGAGCGGTTAATAGTTCTTTTCGCAACTCCGAACTCAACTGACGTCACTATAATCAATCTGGCTCCAGTCTTATCCTATATGTCTGACATGTTTGAGGAAGCTGGCGAAAGGTAAGAAACTTTTCCATTATTCGGAAGCTTATCTTCCGTATCGAATTCTGGGCCTGTTCCCTGTTTAGCCTGAGACGCCTCAAGCATACCACTTTTATAAACGACTTTGTACACTGCGCCGGGCAAAGCCTATGAAGATACACCATAATTAATAAGCGAATTATCGGGAAATTTGGAAGTATCCATAACACCCAATTTAAAATAATCTGGAGCAACACTGGATATCCGGCGATTTGTAGGTTCAGATTCCGCATCTGAGGAATAAAATACATTGAAAACATGCCCTACTCCGTTCACTGGTGACAGTATCATGAGAGTTTAATTACTGACAAATCGAACCAAAGAAGAAAGATCGTAGGTATTAAACCAAAGACCAATTTTGACGCTATCTCGAATGGAGATTCTAACATAGTCACGAATCTTCCTGTCATCCATCGACGGTGTATTGTGCTCGAAAAGAAAATTCCAAGGTGGTTTTCCATATATACGACTTTGATTAGTGACGCCGAAGAATACGTGAACGCCGGTGACTCTGTCCGGGTAGATTCAGGTTTATCGTAGAGTTACCCGTAGTTTGCAAACCCACATTAAGGCCAACTGAGGCAGTCTGATCAACTGGAATGGTCCCCAGATTGTCGAAAACGCCGAAACAGGTGACAAGATATACCATTTCATGGAATTTTGAAACAAAACTTACATAATAATAGTTCCGAAATGTTAACCCATTGAATGTTGAGGTAAGTAAGCGGAGAATAACCAACTTACCAGGCTACGCAGAGTCCACAGAAAATGACCGAAAATGGCTCAACTTTAAGCTCACTAAAACTGCAGTACCTAGATGGCGGCGAGATAGTGAACAATCGCTGGATTAAGAAAAGTTGAAGAGCCACACAAATATAGTTAAAAACAAGTGGATACTCAAGGACAGATGTCAAACGTTTTTAGACAATCACTCCAGAATGGTAGCTTTAACAAACACGCAAAAATATAGAGAAGACCAAGATGGGTTCTTCGCAAGCAGCAACACAAATTTCTTCGGCAAATTCGGAACCAATCACATCAAACAATTAGACCCTTCCAACAATTGCTACACGTTGAACACGATCGAAAAGTGTTGAACGCTGACGTAATGTTTGTACATTAGACTACATTCTGAGACACATAACTGTCTTAGTGGCCCGTGCCTGGAACTCTCAATACGAGGTCTTCTG
>JTDE01006854.1:0-12046 GCA_014338405.1 Paragonimus skrjabini miyazakii | reverse complement strand
TGATCGCCCTGATAATACACAACAAAGACATAATGGTGGATGTGTTTGCCTTTCAACTTAGTGGCGTTGTTGGCTAGCAACCACAATGTAATCGACTTTAACTTGTTTTCAAATCGGTTGATCACCACTTTTTCTAATCTTCCCAATAAATATGCAACTGTGTTTGAATTCCAAAAACTTCATACTTCATAGGCTATTAAAAAATGCTATCATTGGTGAAGCAATTGGGTTTTATTTCAAAACACTGGAGCTACCGGAAATGTTTTACCGCCAGAAGATCAGAGTAGTTGGTCTTCGTAACTTTGTTCCAACGACCGGCTTAATTTATCCACGTAGGATATTAGCTGGTTATGATTCCCACAGTCTTGGAGCATAGCGTCTGCTCGGATACAAAGTTGTCATGGTTTACTAACACAACATCTCAGGTCGCAGAAATCCAGAATCAATATGAATAGACTGAGAAACAGTAGCAACTAAGCTGGTTGATAGCCGGAAGGACTGTGCGGACGGAATCAGAAATATGTTCATCCTAAAACTAAATAAAATTGGCTTTCTCGGTATCCCGACCTGGGTCTCACGGGGTGGGGTGTACGACTTACGGACCACATAAATCAGTCATTCATCTGACGGAACAGGTAATATTTGTCCTGATACATCGAAGATGTGCGCTGCAGTTTTATCATCTATTCAGTCACACCTCAACACTCACAAACAGTTTTTATCGGGGTTATCCACATCACCATATGTTAGTCACCTGCAGTTTTTGTTCAACAGAAAGACAATAAAGTGTGTTATAAGTCTGCAACCGACTCAACGAAAGGCAAAATCATGACGGGTGCATCGTCCATTTTTTCAACCATACACATTGTTCTATTTCTATCGAACAGTCGGAGGAATTTTAGGGGAATCACGTTCTCCTGAGAAAATTGTCAGATTTCTGGTAAATGGTGTTTATTGTGAGGTCATTGGAGCAATGCTCAACACGGTTGCTGCATGAAAGCGTGGTCAGAGTTCTAGCCCCGATCGTGGCAATGACATGCACTAACGACAAACTTTACCGTGAACGAATCTCCAGTCTAACGCCTCTTTAATAAAGAGAGTGCCTGAAATGTCTATGAGAATTTGATAACCGCGACTAATTAGGAGTGATTTCCTTTACATAATAAATAATCGAATTATTACATCTGGCGTAGGGCGGTGCTTAACATTCTATGAATCACTCAGATTTTGTGACATTACCCAATAGGGCATCAATCGATCGTTTGCCTCCGTCGCGTTTTGGATCAAACACTTTCAAACAACTCGCTACAAGGCCTAATCTAGTCAATCAGGTTTTTCGATGTAAATACCACTATAGTGTGACTGACTGTTAGATTGATTGTTGCGAAATGGTGTAGCTTACACAGTTGTTCATTTGCATTCAAAAGATTCTTACCAATAAACATCCATACTTCAAGCTACCCTTATTTTTGACATCCTCATGGAATCTTCGATTAGTTTGGTAACACATTTTCTACCGAGTACTTTCACCATTTTCATACACTCTATTCGCTAAGACGGCTTGCATCTGGAAGAGCTGAATGCGAATCTGCATTGCTCAAATGTAGTGAATAAAACATCAATACAAAAACTTTCTAAACTTGTCTAACTTCGATGCAGATGAATCGTAATTTACTACGAAAAATTTCCCAAAACAAATCAGTCAGTCCAACAGTAACGTTTTAGTAGGCAATTAATTAGTTTCAATGGTTGTAAAGTTCCGTAGTGTTACTGATTTTGTATAGCAAAATCCGAATATAAATCCTACAGTGTCTCTACATATTCGTCCATCATTCGATAGCATTAGACTAAGTCCATTTTTTGTCTTGTTACGGAAAGTTCCAGTCTAGCTCGCATTACGCGAATCACAACTTTATGGTATTTAAGTGTATTTAAAACCATTATTGAGTAGCGAATATCACTCGACCAGAATTTTATCACGTCTGCTTTAATTTGTTGTGGGCTTGGACTAAACCAACGCCCTCTTTCGTGAAACGATATTTTCAAAGTTGCGAAATTTTTTAAATCGTTTTAATGTCGTATCTTGGTTACCCCAAACTATCTGGGTAAAGATCACACCATTACGCACGAAATGTTTCGAAAATATATTGAGGAAACTCAGTCTTATTTTCGCGATATGCCGACGATAATCAAAGAATTTTCACATATGTTGATTCCCATATTCAACTTGATAAACGGTCGGTAAACAACAGCTGGAAGGTCATAGCGCAAAATTCCGAATTGCCCATCGTAATAGGTTTTATCAACAAAATATAAGATGGATGTCTGAATCGGCATATAAATCGACAGAGTTGTTACTGATTGGTCGACACCAGAAATCAAAGTGTCCATCGTGGATATAGAAGCGAGAGTAGCTTTCCAGTGACAGTTTGAAAACCACAAAATCTATAAGCTTCACGGAGTTCTTTATAAATGTCTGTTGATAGAGGCACTCTGTTGGGGTTATTTATTTCCGGATCCGCGATCATGTTGCTTGGAATAGGCCTGAATGTTGCCATATTAATCGAACTGAAAACCGTCAAACTGCAGTCCCGTTTGACTCCATGGCTATTGCGGAGTCAAGTCGTGTTTGACGGACTTGCTTGCTCTCTGACCATCCTGATTTTATGGGTTCAGAAAATCCCAACAAACGACGAGGTGAGTGGAGCTATCGTGTGTTATTTATGGGATAGTCAATCATCATTCTGGACTGCCATCGCACTTAGTACATGCAATCTGATGTGTATCACGTTCGACCACCTACTCGCCACGGTGCACTGTGTTACCTACCGGATCTATCAGACACGCTATATTGTAGCCTGTTGTATCGCGACTTTCATATACACTCTTCTTGTCGCTCTACCAATATCCTTGGTAGTATATTACACAAACGGAACATGCCAGACAGAAGTCCGTCCAGAATACGTTGTAGCCTTCTACACGGCCAAAATCCATCAGAGTCTGTGGGCTGTGGTCTATTACCTGCTACCTCTAACTTTCCTGATCACTGTGCACTTTCGTGTGGCTTGTCATATCAAAGCCAACTTCCGTTTGCGCCATACGTTTACCGCGCCCGTTGCAGAACTGTCTTCAGCAACTGGACAAGAAAGCAATTGTGGGTCTGTGAATGATATAGGGGATGCCCAATCTCGGTCTGTCATCAAATCTCTTACTGTTGGAACCTTCTGCTTGATCACTTCCATGATTCTGGCACATTCATATGACAGTTTCTATTATGTGTTCGGACCATCACTTGGATATGCGTATATTGTCGGTTCTGCAGAACAGCTGATTAGTCTATTGATTACTGCGATCAACTGTGCCGTAAATCCCGTTATTCTGGCCCTGTCTTTGCCAAGTATGCGCAAGAAAATATTTCACCATATGAGGATGATAAAACAGCATCTTGGTCAATTTTGTCATTCATGTCCGTCAGTTCGGATGAAACCTAATATACATTAAAATCCAGTGTACGAAATTTAAATTTGAACCTCATGGAGCGGACATTATTTCTCTGATTCTATTTTGAATCCCCCATGAGACCTATGTCATTTTACATTGATGAACTCAGCAGATTCTGTTTACGGACAGCTGGATTCACACAGGAATAGTCTTAGTGAATGATGTTTTATCTTACAATGCCTAGTCATGTCAAATACAAAACGAGGTTCGACTGATTAATATGCTTGATTCTGTGTCTGTCTACCTATACAATTTGTAATAGTCCACGGTTATACGCAGTTTAACAGATCTGTTGTAAACCCCTAGAACCGGGCAGACGAACGATCAAGGAATTTCACTGCCCAAAACAATTACGTAGATAAATAATAAATGATGAGTATAATTTTAAAATCACTCACAATTGCTAGTATCTGTCGTACTCCATTAGAATTTCCAGTCAGCTTATTTCGAGAAGAGTCGCTTTGCTCGAGTTACGCATTTGTTAAACCCAGTGTGTCAGCGGCGCATGTTGTTGCCACGACCGAGATTAGAACACCGATCCAGCTCCATCGGGAAAACATGTTGACCACTGGGCCATTAACCTCGCATTGGTTCCGTAAACAGATTATCCAGTCGCACCAAATTTTCTGTTAGCAAGTGTGAGCACACCAACATTGTCGACTTGAATGCTCGACCAAACTTACCAACCAATTCAGAACAATGACACAATCTAGTCGTCACCACACTCAATGCCTCAACTGTCAACCGCGAACACAACCGCCAGTGATAGTGGGTTTAAATGATTGAGCTATCAAAATAGACATTACCTGGATCACCATCCGAAACACGTGGCCAAAAGTGGTACTGTTTTCTCAATACCAAACTACCACCACACTTACTGTCGATTGTCCCATGTTTGACGTGGACTCTGAGTGGCATTCATGGAAACTACTCCTGTGAAAATCTATTCGATGACTGTCAGCAAATCTGCGATGATCTATGCTTATTTGATCTACCCTAAACCTCCTGAATCGAGAAGGAAAGAACTGAACATTCAAAGTTCATCAATATCAAGCTGGTTCTATGAATAAATATTAATGGTTAACAAAAATGTGCAACTTGCCACTAAGTAGAGTTTGTGCAGAGGAAATATCCGGTGGCAGTTGGCAGCAACTAACAATTTGACGGATCGTTACACGATTAACAAGTGAATGTTCAACAAATGCGAGGTGTCAGTTTAGTGTAAAATGTAACCACTACATGGGACATATATAAAAAGAGCTATAACATGGTAGTTTGGCCAATAAGATAAAAGCGTTGAGGCAACAGAAGTGATCACTGAACGAGGCTCCGCTGGTTCACTGGTGTCGCAGCGAATAGAGCAGCATAGCCAGTATCACGGTTTGTAGGTTTGAGTCCCCGAATGGACATCATGAACAATCTTACGGAGATGATGGTAGCCCAAACCTTTAACAACCAAGATGAGTTAAGTAAACATATATTAATATCAGCCATCACTGTCGGCTGTCATCAGGTGGTTATTAACGTACACGATTTTCCCATTTCCTAGAAGAATTCATGTTTTATGGCATAATAAACTGAGTACAAACAGTGCGGTTTTTATTCAAACCTACAAAAAGTCCAGTGACATTTTATGTGTTCAACTGGAGCATGATGAATCCAAATAACGTGCGATTCACATTTGTTGAAAATACGTTGCATAACAAATGCGTAATCCTGAATTGAAAGATACGCCATTACTGGAAGGGAACAACAGAGTTTGAGTGAGTTCCTGTCTACTGATTTATGAGGGAATACATATTTTTTGAGCGGCTTGTATATAAAGGTAGATATCTTTGTGGGAGGATAAGTGGATGATAAAAGAAACACTGGCAAACTGTACGCCAATAAAATTGAGAAGCAATGTGGTAAAACTGACAAATAGCTACTTAATTGAAAAGAAACACACAGATATAGACAGGTGGCATCGAAATCGATAGACAAGTGGATCTCTGGAAAGGTGATAAGTAGGTTATCAACAGAACTGTAACGTTGATTAACCCTCGTGTGTGTGTTGAACAGAGTGGAGACTGGGACATCTCGATCAAGTTATCTGTGATTTCAGATTCAGTCATTGTGTTTTATAGTAGATCGACTGCCACAACGCAGTCGGGACAGCAGTGAAACCGGACGAGAGATCTAACTAAAAAATCACGAACTACGGCTTTTCTCATAAAATTACGTACAACACCCCGAGGCTCGTTTGTCTTATTTGATTCATTACTGCGACGGTAAGGCCAGGGAAGCTGTGGAAAGTTGTGCCATACTGGGGCCTAAAGAGGGTTTTCGAGATGTCATGGAATTACTTATGACAAGGTTTGGTCGCCAGCATCTAATAGCTCGGCCCCATATCAATCAACCATTTGGTGGACAGATAGTGAGAACGAATGATGGTGATGCATTAAAAAACTGGTAATAAAGATGGAAGCTTGCTTCGGAACACTACAACGGATGCAGTACGAGGCAGATCTGAATGCTTCAGTAATTTTGGCCGATATTGTTAGGCGGCTGTCTTATACCCCGCAGCCTGAAAGGTTCAAAAGTGCTTCTGGCATACTTCGAACATATCGAGAACCCACCTTCGAGCATCTATTCGAGTCCATGTGCGGTTGTGCAGAGATAGCAGCCACACAAGCCATGTATACTGGCGAATCAAGTCGAAGAATAGAGGGGTTTTATAAGAGTAAACGACTCGAGATCCGTGGAAACAGCATTGCGTCACTGGTCACTCACGCACGGCTCGAACCCGGTCGGAGATAAGTTTTCTCCTGCTCACAATGTGACGGTGATCATTACGTGGTTAAGTGTTCGCTATTCCGAGCCATGAACATAGCAGAGCGCTTGTCAACTGTTTCAAATAAAAGGCTGTGTGAGTTATGCCACATGGCCGACCACTCTTCGATGAACTGTAGGTCAAGAAATAGATGCGGCTTGTGTAATAGCCAGCCTGAACAACACCCACATTTGCAACCTGAATGGGCAATACTGCCGACGTTTGAACGGGCAGCAGTGAACGCTACGATTGCTTCTAACTAGCAATTAGTTCTGAGATTGATTTCAGTGAAGTTGCTTGGTCCTAAGAAGATGATAGAAACAAACTCACTACTAGACGCTGGACGTGACTTGACTCTTACTGATGAGCAGTTGTTGCGAGGCGTCAACTTACTGACTAAATCGACAATACTCAATGTTTCAACGGTAACGAAGGAATTCCAGTTCCTCTTATCCCCAACAGAGATTGAGTTACATCCGTTGGATGGCGGTAGACATGTATACGTGGCACAGGATTGCTTCGTGAGAAAGATGCTCCAGGTCCGAAGAGTAATGCCATCGTCGGAACAGGTAACGCATTGGAAACACCTGCAACGTGTCAAGTTTCTCGATAATCGGGATCATAAGACCAGAGTGCCTGTAGGTATGAATGTACAGAAAGCTCATTTGGCACTTAAACAACGACAAAGCCGGTCGCGACACGGCGGTGAAGAGTTGAAGAAGTCACGCGTTAACTTTATATGCGGTGAATCAAAAAATTATTCGGCCTTCTTTGAAAATATTTACGAATTGGAATTTTTTAAAACCAAACAGTTGTCGTTCCGCAATGTCTGTTAAGTATAAAGAAGCGTTGGAATAAATGAAATCATCTATCGTCAAACACGGTCTCTATTGTGAGATTAACCTATCATGGAAGGACAGTAGTCCGACATTGCTCAACGAGTATCCATTAGATTGTCAGACGTTGATGTCACTTTGGAGAAAGTTTATGAAAGACTTCGCAGTGCGTCAGTTATATACCACAGCTGTGGAAAACAATTTGTCGACAGGGTTCCATCAAAAACCAAATATCACGTCCACTGAGAATCTCTTCGAATAGAACCCAACTGCAAACAAATTTGCCGAGCCAAGATCCCGTTCATCAACCCTTTTGACTGCACTACGCCTTTGTTCAACATGCCTGCTACGTCAACTCTTGTTAGGTGGGTCCGATGGGTTACTATTCCATCGGGGACGGTTCGTCGACGAGCGTAACGGGTAATTTCTCAACGGTATAAGCTGACTCTGCAGGAGCGTGTTTTATGTAGTCAGCTAATGAAATCTCAAATGTCACATGGTGACATGATATTATACGGATGCCATTTAGGGTGTAAATCCAGAGTCAACAGGGGATACTCAGTAAATCGACCGTGTAAACCACTCTTACTTCTATTAAAGTGGTGCTTGAACCACCCCCTACAACTGCATATGCCCGGTTGCTGCACGTCTGGCTTACTAGCCGAACAGGTGCAAAGCCTCAAATAACACCGTTTGTACCACATTGCACATCCTGTCCATTTGTCATGGACGCACGTGGTTACACGACATCATGAAACAGATTATGGTGATGCCCACCACAATCAGACCCTAGACAATTGAAATAGACTCTGTATAACTTGCGATTGGTCTTCAAACAAATAAAACACCATCTGTTGTGTCTGACCGAATTCCGATGGTCCTACTGACTAAGCGAAGAATCGCATACAGACTGTAAGATCATGTTCACCTCTGCGCAGAGAACAAAGGATAGGATGCTCATTCCAGCCCATGGTCGTCACGCTACTATGGCATGTGTGCCTGTTGATGTCAGTCTCTCTGACCTGCGCAGTTGGAGCAATGTAGTATCGCATGCTCAAATTTGGGTAGTTAATCGCCTAAGATCATTCAAATCGCATACACCCCATATAGGATAATCAATCGGATAACGTGTTAAAGACTGGACGAAGTGATGTTTATGAGCAAACTTATTGGTTTGTATCCCCAAAGCTTCCTTATACTATCTCGATCCTGAAAACGGCACAAAATACTCTATGGATTCCTGGGCCCCACCTTAGAAATATTAACCAAACAGGAAGGCTTCTGGTTTGTATCAAACTCCGTGGTAACCCATCAAGTGGTTTGACCTTAAAACCTGAGCTGATCTACAACCAGGTTGAGTGGATTGAGTGACCATACCAACGTCCCGACGACGTCATTCACATCAACTGTCTGTGCTTGCGATCAGGATACCCTGACTCGTCGCACCATCTTGGTTTTACTGGAACAACTTCTATTTTGGAGTGTTTGTGAACATTCAGGAATGTCTACTGAAACTCATGCTGTTTTCTGGACAAGTTATATCACCATACTGTAAACAACAACTCTTCTTGACTCGACTGTGTCTCAAAGTCTGACAGAGTGGAATAGTCCGTTGGAAGAAACGTTTCTTGGGACCACAACAAATCACATAATCTTTCTACTCTTGTGGCTAAACCCCATGTTGCTTTGGAAGCTTCAAACAGGCTAGAGTAGGAAAAACGTCGATAACGACAATGATAATTTTCCATTTGATAAACATAGTGAAACCGACCGAGTCACTCAAGATCGTCCACAATGTTCCGGTCAACCGACCGCGGTTAATTCAACAACACCGTTTGTAACACAGTTTGCTGTCGTTCAATTTATACCATGTGGGTTTTCGATTGTATAAATTGTGTGTATGACATACTGGACCTCTGACTCATACTTGTCGATATTTATCACCGTTCCACATTCCCGTTACGGTCACGTTTTTCAGAGACACGGTGTCCCTTGCTTCCTCCACTCTGTTTCACGTCACATATGTGGCAATGATAGTAGTGATCGCGATTCGACTACGTAATGATTAGCTGTCTGCACCAAACCAGTTCGCACTAACCGATCCAACCCGTCCATAGCGAGCGATACAATTATTCTGATCTCTTATTCAACAATCCCAGGTTGCGTGAGCTGTTTGTTTGTCGTCAAATTAAATACCAGCTTCCACCCAACCAGACCGTCCAGAAAATCTGTCCGTAATACTTAACCCACAGATAAGTACTGACCTGATTGTGACACCACAAAAACACATACCTGTTACTTCGTTTACTAAATACTTCTCAAAAATTCATAAAACGAAACCACGACGAACAACTATTGCGGCTAATTCATTCTCAGATATTTTGCCAAACAACAGCCGGAGAATGAGTACACAATCGCGAATTGGTCGATATCAGATAGTTTGCCATTCACGCTCAGATTCAGCAGGAGAAATGTGATGAACCAACTGTGTAGCGTTGACACGAGGAATGTGCGCTATGAGTCTGCCAAAGTGGATGGTTGTGTCTGTCCGTTGCAATATCACTCTTCAAAAGAAGGCGGATGAATACGGCTCACTTCTGCACCATGCTAATCCGACTCCGTGGCTCTGTTACAATCATGTTCTGGCTGTATATGTAGAACTTACAACGAGGCGTTTGTAAAAATAGATTCAAGATAATCATCTAACGTGGCTTGGGATAGGTTCGACATAATCTATCAACAATGCAGTCGTCGCACATTCGGCGGACGCTGACCGCCGTGTTGACCTCACTTGAACGTTAAGTGTTGTCTGCAGATTTCCGGTCAACCCTTCTAAGTTGGTCAGAGAACGGATGCTGACTACCGATAAGTCGATTGCCATTCGATTAAGCATTCCAATTTTGTGTTTACACGAAAAATGCGTGCAAGCTCTGCAATTGCTGTGGCCAAAAGTCACATGATCGGTTTACATGCTCATTCAAACGCCCTACCGATAACTCTGCAATGTAATGGTGGGTGGACCTCCAAACAACTCATCATTAGCACTGATGATTTGCTCTATGAGCAACTAGTTAATGCATGTTTGGAAATTTTGCAATGCTGTATGTGATCCATCAGCATTCTGCTCAACCCCTTTGTCTCGTTTATCTACTGCTTTGATTTCGCCTGATCTTCATAACTGTACTAATTTTGTGTATTTGGTTCACACATTTATACCTCACTGGCACATCTGTAAAACAGCTGCAACTCATGGTGATTGTTGGATATTCACCATTAATACTGACAAGTAGTTCGTCAGCTTTCATAATTGGGAAGAGATTCCATGAGTGAAAATGTAGACTTAGACTGAAGTTATAGCTTTTCGCAATTCTAGATTTACATTTTAGATTTACTTTCCCTGGAGATAGATGCGCTTATAAGTTGAAAGGTTTAACATTTACTTTCAGAGAGTAAATCCACAGATATAACTAATGACTGATTTTACCAGTGTAAACATGTTCAGCCCAGAGAGCAATATTGATTTGAGTCAAATTGTCGAATAGTTGCTGAGTGATGACAAGGTACGTTATTCGTAGTGTGTTGAACCAATTGACTGGGGCAGTCAGAAGGTAACAATTACAACAAGATTTCATTTGGCAATCCGATTTCAATCGTAAACGTGTCATTTACGCAAGAAAAATGGCAATCCTATTCAATCTGTTCTGGGTCATGATCGAACCTCACAGTTATGCTGACAACTATCGAAGAATAAGGAGCAATCATCTTTGTGCTCGCAGGGCTAGTTGCCCAAACATGACCAATTACGTTTCAGAGCAGTGTTTACCTTGTCAGTTGTGAACACTCAACGGTCAAGTGGCTGAGGATGTAGTGAGGCATAAGGATTTTGACAAGAATAAATAAGCAAACAAGCTGCCCATAATCTGTTGGATTCAATCGGTACACGTTGTGAAAAACAGTGAACGAATCAAGCGGAGATCCTTGTGTGTAGGTTGATATTTTCCAACTGAGTCACAAGCAGTGTGGATCGATGACGGTCGATGTGCTTCACCGGATGAACGAGTGCGATGTCACAAATCAATTTATCCACTAGTATTCATGTAACTATTATCCTACACGTGTCTAATTGATTCGATCGGTATCATCATATAAACTTATACCGTTCAAATTTGACGGCTACATTCGCATGTCAACCATAAGCATCTCAGTTCATTCTGATAGAATCATTCACTGCTTAAGAGCGAGTGGTAAATTTATCATCATTTAAAATGAAGATATTCAGACATTTCAACAATAAATTTCAAAATCTATCGTAGATCAGATAATATCAAACGAATCTTCATGAAGTTATTTAGCTTACTATGTGAGAAACACAGCAGCCATTGCACATCTGAATATACTGTGTTGAAAGCTGTTATAAACAAAAGTCAACTTTCTAAGTTGAAAACACTAGGATCATTAAAGCAGGACTTGTGTGACAGATGATACTGCAGTAATTTGAATCACAACGTACAGAGCAAACTGTATAATGTCTACAGAAGTCTACAGAAGTTACGCAGAATGAAGCTCGTACATTCGAAGTAGTTAGTAGTGGTCAGCATTAGTATGATTAAATGGTAATAAACCTGCTCGCTTCCAGAATGATGCATGGAAGTATGCCTCTTATATCGTTCAACTGAGATATTTTATCATAGAAGTTTGGAACGGTAACGTTTCCGGAGGAGTGTGACGGAAAGTTGAGTCAGAGGTTTTCCGTGGAAACACGACTACCGCTCTGGTCAGTTTCACTAGGCCGATCGTGATATGTAGACAGGTAGATAAGAACAAACTGATACGTGAAGAATGCGTCACTGAAATACGCTGGAGACAGTGTAGCGTTCTACACACTATTTCCTACTTC
>JTDE01006850.1:7842-19147 GCA_014338405.1 Paragonimus skrjabini miyazakii | reverse complement strand
CAGATTTTGACGATTTCAAGTTCTGCACCAGGTACCAAACTAATAGAAAGGCTTTTTCGAGTAAAATGATTTTCCCAAACACGAGAGCTAAGGAACTCACGGTCTAGGACTAACATTCAAGCCATCCCTACAGAGATTGGCACGATATTTTGAGCTACGCGCGCAGCAAATCATTCCTCCCACAAACGTTACTCATGACGCAGTACTAAATCATGATATCGGTTACTCGTGGAAACTTGTTCTTATGTAGTATGCTCCTTCTTCCATCCTACTGCTGCACCTTTGTTTATATATACCCTGGTTTCCTTTGCGCTTTACTACTCTACCAATAGGTGGCTGTCACATTCGGTTGTTTTCACATGGATTGTTGATCTCGGAACCTGTAAAATGGCGAATTCAATATCAAGGTTTGTCGTTATTCTCCTATACTTAGTTTTTTAATATTTTTCTTGTATCTTAGCACTGTTTTGTCAGAAAACTCGCCAATACGACCGTCCTCCCTTTCGGATCAGAATCGGCTGCTCAGCGGGCTCAGGATTCATAGATGCTTGTTACCTACGGACGCGACCTTTCTAAACCCAGCATATTGGTAGACGTTGCGAGTAGACTAAGCGTAGCCCGAAGGACCACTGTAGGTCTGGAATCAACGGCCACTACCAATCTCTGAACCCCCAGGGACCTTGTTTCAGCCCTTTTCGCTTGATCGACGCCATATTTGAATGAACTCAATTATTCAGCATTGCTTTTCTGACCTTACCACTCCCGATCTAGCAAAAACTGGTGGTGAATAGCTTCGTTCAGCACTAAAACTGCTGGCCCCGTCCTCAACGCTTTCTTTCGGCGCGCTGCTACTTGCACTGTCAACATAAACTGATGAGTTCTTGTATTGGCTCAAGGTCACTCAAGCTTGTATTGTGCGTTATAATTCAGTGAGCCCCACTTCAAATGCGTCCGTTTCTGTTGTCGTCCTCTGTTATGTTATGCACGTCAGTTAGTAACAGAAATTTCTGGTGTGTCCCCCTACGCATTTTGCTGGTTCTATACATTCTGCCTGTATTTTCATTCGACGGCAGTTTTTTCACAGGGATACGTACGGCACTGCTATTCTTGATCACCACCAGTCACAACATTATTGTTCCTTTGCTTCACACATCCTCGCCTATCCAGTTGATTCAATTACCAAACACGCGTCTAGCGCTGGGTACGCACCCAAACGGTGCGCTAGACCAAGCAATCCCAAACGACTGTGCGTGGTTCTATCACCATTAGACACACTTAACCCCCACGCCTGAGCATTTTCGCAGGTTTTCAGTAACCTCCACTTGATCTCATTCTACTCTCCACATATATCGTTACATAGCCAAAAGTTTTATCTCAACCGAAACCGTTTTTTTGCTCATCGTTATCACCATCTAGCCATACGGCAATTAAGAGCCTCTCCGGAAAATTGCATCGTTCTTTTTCGCGTCAATCTCATTCGTCATCTCCCCAGCAACGTTCTCTAGCCGAACTTATTTCACCACTGGGACTTAATAGCCGAACCGGCCTTATTGACCAATCTTGAGCCCGAATAATTCCACCATTATGCCGTCGACTCATTGATTTAGCATCTGGCCTTTATTCACGGGTCACCACAGCCGGCAACTCTGGCTTTCTTATCCATCTCTCGGGATCTCTGTAACGGTTTCGCCCCTACAGTTGTTAGCACCACGGTGTACACCTCTAATTAAACATCTTCACGGCTTAAACCACTATTGCTCGTTACAGCATCACTCCTCGATTGGCCTCTAGAAAATTAGATCAGATACAGAAACCCTCTCACGATTCATCAGACGTGCTGTTCATCTTATTTCCGTTATACCCTCCACATTCAGGACCAACCCGGAGACAGTCTTTGTCGCTGGTTCATATGGATGCAGTTCCTGTCTCGGAACATCTCAACCGACATCGGACTTTGTGACGTCGTAAGTACCACCCAACGTTGACAATGCTAGAGCGGCACGGCTAGCACTGACGTCTCCGCTGTACTGTCACTTCTGTTTGCTCATCAGCATATAGTCAGCTTCAATCTTCATTACACATTTGCTTTTGCAGCACTAAATCAAGCTGTCTGCCAGGTCACATGAGGTGGTTTGCTCATGTTTACATGGAATCCTCCAAATTGTCCGTGTAAACTCCGCATACAACCAGCCAATAGCGCTGTACACTAAGCGATTGTACTGGTGACGCTACCGGCATCACACCAATGCTATTTATTTCATCTCACTTTCATTGGCGCATATTCGCATGGCCTTTCTGGGGACACCTGTCAGCTTCGGCATCATACACTATTCTTAGGTCTTCGAACTTACCTATTTACCGATTTTTACCTATGCGTGTTAATTGCGTAGTTTTCTGTTTCAAAAGCTTTCTGATTTTTCCGTCCAGTTATAACGCTCTTAGTGTATATCCTCCGCAAATTCACCAATCTCACTATAGTTTAAAAACTCGTTTTTCCGAAAATGCTTTTAAAAATATTATAAAAACCCTTTCAGAATCGACAAACTATACAATGGATTGTGTACGTTCAACAACAAACACAAGAGTTTGTCACATATACTTCAGCCTGCTCACTCTCTGTAGGGTTATCTATACTTCAGGCATTTTGGAACGTTTGAACATTTCTTCTTGTAACGTGCGGTCGAAACTGGCAAGTGCGCACAGGTTGAATATGAATCGCGTAACAGGGCGTGCTGCTGTTTTTGACGCCATTTTAGTTTTCGTTTGCGTAAGTCGTGTGCATGGCTTGCTGAGCCTTCGACTGATGCTTGTTTCTTGTTTTTTCCTTTTACACGACTGTTGTTGGAACCCCTACTCTGAAGAACGCTGTCCCCCGGTGTCTCCGCCTTGCCCTAAAGTTGTTCCGCAGACATAACGGACAACCCAAAGTAAAGACGATCGGCTTGCATGTTACATCCTGAACCTCTGAAGAATTTTTCGGTTAACCACTCAACAGAAGTTCCTCAAGCTTCCACCGTTGGTCATACGACAAACGTTGTGTCCTGACTGCATTTGTGCAGCTTGCAATTTGCACCTACCAGGGTTTTCGCATTGTAGAATCTTAGCGGCTTAGAAGGGGATAAAGTGATGCTGTCAAACCTCTGTCGGTACCCGGCTAGCACACTTCAATCGGGTCATTGTGGAACAAACCACTAAGTAAATCGACTTGCAGAATCCCATCTGCACTACTCTCTGCACCCCACGTACGCGCACTCACTAGATCTCAGTGCATTTCATCACCAGTGTTGCTCGCAGCTGTCTTCTCATATGAGGCTCACCATACTGCGATCGTCACCTAGGAGAACCCAACCAACCGTTCGGGGATTTATATGCAGTGACTCGACGACCTTGTAAGTAAGCAAGTTCATAAGCCACACTGCCACATTCGCCAGTCTGTACACTGACCTCTCCAGTTTATAATATTCACAATTTGGGTTAGCTTAATTCCAGGCTAGTTTATTGGCGCAGGGAGGTAAAAATGTGGTCCTAGGCCTTCGTGAATGTACTTATGGCACGCGGAATACCGTGAATAAAACCATAATGGATTGACACACGTCGATACCTGTCATGAGGCAGGCGTTCGTCAGTGTCGAGTAGTTTACGCTTGCTCAGGTTTCAAGTGCATGTGGAGTGATTGGCCAGGGGAGATGGAGGGTTTGTACAAATTGCTTGTGGGCAGATAGGCAGAGGTTGTGGAGTCTGATAGCAATGGCCTAGGCCATCGATAACGATCGGACTTTGACAGCTGTGAGGCAGGAGTTACGAACCTTGTAGTTGGCTCGAAACGCCTTATTCCGATTTATTTGATGGCCAGTGTCAAGTAAGTGGGTGCCAATCGCACTGGAAATAGGCTTTCTTTAACCGTTGCGAAACCAGTTCGGCAGGTGTTCACGAATCCTCTCCGATAGCCGCCTTGTGGTCCTCCCAACGTAGCCTGCTCAACAACAACAGGCGAGAGAGTAGATAAAGAAAGACGAAGAGAACCTGGGTGAACTATCTTTTGGGCGTGGCACCAGTACCGGACAGGTGTCGAACGGCACGATAAGTCTCGCTGCAGAGTAGACACTCTCGGTCGCGTTTGAAAGTCTACGGTTAACCATTTCATTGTTAACCTCACCTTTATAAGAGAGACAGATGAAAACCGGCTTCTTCTCCGCTGACTGGACGAGTTCAAGTTTCGTACCGGAATGCAGATTTTTGTCTATGAATCTCTCAGGATATCCACGTCCAATGAGAGTTTCTCGAATATGTCTTAAATCCTCCCGGAGAGTGTGTTTGGTGTACAGCTCTTTTGCGCTCTGTTCAACAGACAACGTATCAAATTTCTTTTGTACTTCAACGGGATAAAACTTCGAAAATGCGTGTATTGATCCGTTCAAGTTCTTTTCGATGAATCGATCTTTGAATTGTTCCCTCTGATCGACTAAGCAACGCAGCATCTAGGAATGAGAGCCTGTTGTTATGTTCTAGTTTGACGGTGAACATTATATTTGGGTATGCTTTGTTGAACTCGTTTATTATGACCTGCAGATCATCATCGTTTGGAAGAAGACAAAAAATTATCATCCAGGTTGCGCTTGTAGAGCTTGCACTTACTATGTGATTGAGTTCAGTGGTCTCTAGTTTTAGCCGCAAGTATACCTGCGAGTAGCGGACTTAGGGGTGAATCCATTGCTACCCCATCATTCTACCTGTATAACTTTCCAGCAATTGAACAGTATAGGTGTAGGGCAACAATAATTCTTTCAATCTTTCCACTGGAATCCCGGAATCAATCCGATTGTTCTCGATATATGTGCACAGATAGTCAATGGTTTCTTGCACTGGAACATTAATGATTAGATAAGTCGCATCCAAGGACGACATGATGTCATTCCCGATATTCAGTGGATCGATTGAGTCTACAAAGTCGAAGGTGTCTTCTAGGCTAAAGGGAGTTAGTCGTGATTTGATCGGTCCTAATATCTCCACCAGCCATTTTGCTAAAGCATGATACGGCAAATTGTACATGTCTAGGATCGGTCTTAAGGGCACTCCGCCATTGTGAACTTTGGGAAGGCCGTACAAACGTGGAATGACCGTTCCCGTAGTTCCGATACGCTCGACAGTTGAAGCGTCGATAGCGTCTGCTTGTGTCATTTGACAGGGTAACTTCGATATGCTTTTCTCTCTTGCTGTCGTTCTATATTTATCACTTCCCGTTTTTTGAAACATCGAGCTATCTGATAGAATCGACGACATTTTGATAAGATAATCAGTTTCGTCAAGTTAAACTATTCCGGCTCCTTTGTCAGGCTTCATAATCAAAATATCCTGGTTGGATTTCAACTGTCTTGTAGCGTCTAAGTGTTCACGTCCCAATTAACCGCCAATTGATACCCTGCTATTCAGATAAGTATAGCAAGCGTTCACGAAAGTAGACATACAGTGTTCAGCATAAATTTCTGATGAAGGTCCGATTCGTGTGCAAAGTTCGTCAATCCTCCTCCAGAGTTGTCACAGTCCGGTTGTTATCGATGGCCGAAGCGATTGCTATCAGACTCCACAACCCCTGTCTATCTGCCCACAAACAATTCGTACAAACCCTCCATCTTCCCTGGCCAATCATTCCACATGCACCTGAAACCTGAGCAAGCGTGAACCACTCGACATTGATGAACGCCTGTCTCATGACAGGCATGTGTAACACTCCAACCCATCCACCAACACTCCCAACCTCTCCCAGTAGACTGTGTTCAGTATCACCCCAGTGATTTTTTGATGACCTATTTGACACGTTATAATTTCCATATAACTCGCACTTACCTTATGTAATTGGTATAGCCTGATGAGAACTATCGAGAACAGCTATTTACAAAATTGACTAGTTAGGTATTCTACGAAATTCTGGAGAGGACACGTCGATACCTCGCAATACATGATCGAAGGCTGCATACCGACGCTTTTCTTGTGGGGGCTTGTGTAGTGCTCAGCTAATGTGTGACTTCCGTAAGGATCCGGCTGCAACTGTCCTCTCGCTTGTCTGTTTTGTACGCAAACATCTGTGTACATCTGCTATAGAAAGCTTCATGCGTAGCCAGCGCCACTTTATTTAGTCGTATAATTGACCACACGCAGCAGCAACCTGCCCTATTTTACGACACCCTTTATTCTGTAAGATATCTACACCAGATCAAGTGAGAAGGATATCAGACAGCCTGAGCGTTGTGTTTAATATTCTGCTGGTAAATGGACAGAAAATAACACAACGTTACGGTCAAGTTGTGACGCAACTTTTCAACCCCTTCGAGCAGCCCTCTTCGAGTACAACTCCCTTGAGGAGGGCCACTCGAGGTGGTTTGATCGTTGAGTATTACAACTTGCTCAGAACTCCTTGTTGACCTCAGTAAACTTCCCTGCATCTTTGCGCGTAGGATCTGCAGGCTTCATGGCAGCACGCTTCTTCCTCTTACTGGATATCTTGGATAAAGCTGAGCATGTCTCTGATTGCATACTCTGACGGGATAGTTATACTCTCTGTTGTCTTGAGGAACCGATGGCTGATAATTTCTATTTCGTTGCTTCCCTCTGGCACAGTGATCGTGCAGTTATTTCGCTCGGTTTCAGCAGTAGCACCAATCCAAACATTTCCGCCGCTAATACCCGTAGGAACTAACGCATAGCGAATGAAGACGCTGCTTCCTTACTTGGCGGCACAGGTTCGGGACGAATTTAACCTCTCCTGGTTTATCGGACGTGCTCGCCACAGCCGTTGGCTATTCGGGAGCACAATACATCATTAGGTCGACTTCGCTGTTTAACACTCAAGCTGATTTTAAAGAATTGGAATGCGTGAGCAAGTCAGAGAAACTCCCAGTCGCTTATGCGTAAATCAGAAACTGATGCGCCACGCTTATATGAGAGGAGTAATTGCATCGGCAGCAGCGACTATCAGCACGTTTCGTCAGTGACCCGATCTACAACCTTAACTTGGAACGCGAAGAATGGGGCATCACAGCGTTTGGATCTTGCTGGAATTACGATCCCTGATGTAGATACCACCGATGTTTGCGCGGACCGTTATGCTAGAGTCTTTGCCTAGACACCTTCAACTCCTGAGATTCGAAGTGTCGAACTGATTGACTTCATTAGCTGTGCGGATATTTCCTCTGCGGTTTTCTTCGGTAAGCCTCTGCAGGCCTGGAATCTAGTCCATTCAAAGCATGGCGCTAATCCACTGAGCAGCACGCCAAACCCATTAGACTATTGTTCACACAGTCCATCTCAAGCGATAATAGACGCAATCATCCTTCAATCGTTATCCGCTATAGCTTGTCGAAAGCACTAGAGACGCTTGCGTATGACTCGTTCCACGAGTACTCGTCTTCTTGCAACCTCTAAACTGAACATGGTTTTAGAAACCATCGTCTTTGCACGGCGAATCTATTGGTAGCCAGTGACCAATGAATGGGATCAGCTGACCATGGTGTTGTCGTTCACCTAGACTTCGCTGAAGCGTTTGATCGGGTGAACCACTCGGTTTCGTCTGACAAGCTCCACCGATATGGAACGTGAGGTAACGTCCTTCTAATCGACACTATTACGTGCGTGTCACCTGTGAGTACTCCGGTTGCCACTACAGGTTTAGTGGTGTGCCTCAAGGTTCTATCCTTGGTTCGCTTCTGTTCCTTATCTTTAACAATGATTTCATATCCCCTGCTACTGAGTGTGGATGACGTTAAAATTTGACGGCAGTTCGATATATCAAAAGCCCGTTCCGTTCGACAAACCGATCTGAATGTCCTGTTAAACTTACCTCACGTGAAGTGTAAAGTCATGTATAAATGGTTCTCCTTCTCAGTTGGTCCACGCAGAGCTGGAGTTGAAAATGACAGTTTTGCATTTTATGTGAACCCCCTCATTGTGGCGCAAACGTAAAACAGTTAGTAACGCTCTGGCGGTAATTAGGCAACTTTTTGGGCTGCTTGAGTCCTCTTGTTTTTAGCTTCCCTATAACAGCATGATTTGGCTACATCCCGAATATGCATCTACCATACGGCCTTCTGTTCCTCACAGTAACTAAGTTTTCTTCGAAATTGTTCATCGGCGTGAAGTAAGGACATTTACGGGCCGAGATCCAAGCCCTGTTATGCGCGTCTTACGGCACCAAATATTTATTTATTAACTGGGCTTCCGACGAATTAGATGTGTTTTTATTCTCTCCATTCCAATTATTGTAACGCATTACCATCCGTTCAAATCGATGCTAGCTATGGCCGAAACAAGCGGTTCGGGGATCACCCGGTTAAAAGTTAAATCCAACGCAATTTACTGCTGTGAATGTAAAATTTTTACTCACTATGCGTCCGCAAAGCATGGAGCGCCCTTCAAGGGCATGCAATCTCTATAAACTATGTCTTCTGTTTCACGGCACGTCTTAATGATAATTTTCTGCCACATCCCAGACAATTCACCTGTTATTCCGCTTCAACATTATCGTGCTTGATATTGTGATTTCACACATTGCGGTAAAGAACTCTCAAAGGCTGATTTTTCCAACGTTATTACCAGTCTAGTGACACTAAAATTGTTGGGGGAAGAAATTTGAGCCAATACGGGCTTTTATGGGGCACTGCAGGTCAGCAGACGCTGGGAAATGCAAACCGACTGAATTATGAGAGTTTCATCCCCCTGCCTCTGTCTCACTTGTTGTTTGCTGAATAGCTGAACCAGGTGAACTTGGCGTCGGGAGAAATCACATTGTTGTCATAAGTAGCTCACTAAAACGCCACCACCGTAAAATATAATGAACTTCGCTTCGGTTATTTCGGCAGTACGAAATGTATTGGAAACTGTAGCAGTCCACGATGAGAGGAAGTCGCGTGACAATGCGGCACGTCGTGAATTTCATTCACTCTGGTAGTAGAACACTTGCTGTAGACACCATAGTGGATTACTGTACATCCTGCAATTATCATCACTAAACCTATGCGCACGCTGTTTTTGTGTGGTCATTTTCACCATTCCGCCTAGATCCTCATCGATAGACTATTTCTAGTTAACATTTAATCTAACACATTGGTATCCATCAATTTGGCCGGTTTCTCCTTTTCTGTTGAGTTGATGTTGTTGATGTTGTTGAGTTGATGTAGATTTCCTCCGTCTACGCGCATCATTAGGTTAATACATCTCCACTGTACCTTGTTCCGGAATTGGTGCATGGCAAAGCTCCTTATCACTTAGTCTAGTGGGTTGCGCATATACCTCACTCAGAGATGGCTGCAAAGTCTGTCCACAGGCGGTCGATCGATGCAGTAAAGCAATGGCCTGCGACTTCTGTGAGCTCTGGACACAATGTAACTGTGACACTGACTTCTCCTCAGACATTTATCAACGACTACCAGACACACCAACAACCGTTCTTTGCTACTGCTGCACCGCTTGCCAACCTGTGCCTTTTAAGCCGGGTGCTCCACTCCGACATTCACTTCCAAATTGAAATAGGCGGCTGACACCGAGCAGCCAACTAATGAAAGTTTCAACACTGGGGCCAACGCGGTATCTTTTGGGATCCTTTACCCATGAAACATTAGACAATAATAACTGCCCTTCATTAACGCTACAGACTAATTCCGCGATCTGATGTACAGGAACTCCGCCAAAATACTTCATCAAAACGGTATATTTCCTAGTCATTAAACGAAAACCTGGGATGAATTTATATTAGGACACCGCTGTAATCAGTAGACTCAGATATGGCTCCCAACTCTACCAAAAACACTCATTTTCCGCGTCCGGTTACCGGAACTGGCAGGACGTAGGACAAAAACACCCATACGTAAGAATGCCTCCCTTCAAGTCGCACGGCATCATGACCTGTTGTATAACCCACCAGAGAGTGAACATTCATCGCTTGTGTTTAGACAACAGAATGACTTTACCAATTGGTAGAGGGCTTGCAAAGTATTCCAGTTTCAGGCAGGCGGCAAACGTGTGCTTTTTAGGTTGCGTAAAAACAACCACCGCGCCACTGTCGATGACCTCCTGAATGTTGTAAATGTACTTGTGACATATTTTCCCTAATCAAATCCTGGATGTCCACTCAGAGCCAGGCCTGATTTCCCGTGTGCCAATATAGAGGCGCATAGATCAACCAATAACGACCCTGACGCTCCCCAGTTTGGCCGTGTGCGCAGCTGGATACTCTATGTTGTCTAGGAATCGCTACCTTCTGAAGCCAAATCTGAAGTAGAACTTGTCACACAAAGCAAATCTCAGGGTAATCGAGTTTCTACTGGTTATTTTATGGACAAAATGCATCGGTAAGATGAAAAATCACAATTGACTTCGACGCCTTGGCTTTCTTATTGGTCAACGCGGCCCTAATCTTACTTCGTCTGTTTTCACGCGTGAGGCACATAAACGATTTGTTTTATTCCGATGCTTGTTGTAACAAAATCCTATGCTAAGACAGCCTGTAATCTGGATTGGTCACCGCGTTGACATGCCAGTCTGCACGCGTTGTCGACATTGAATGGCCGTAGTCCTCTGCGAATTGCCGGTTGACCTCGTACCGATGTGTTTGTCCAATCCAATACCCTTACATGATACCCTTTTATTGTAGCATAATCCGCTCCTGATTTGTGGTAACATTCCTCCTTTGTGTGCAGGCGCCCTTGTTCCGGTGTTATTCATTTTCTCAAATGCTTTTGATTACTCCTTCTCAATATTCCGGCGGAATACACATCGTATAACCGGTAACCGCAGTACGTCAACAAAACGTCTATCCATTGCTGTGGGTTTTCCGGAACACGCTTTACCAATACCTTGTCGTCAATCAGTCTAGCCGGTAGACCACGAATCCCTCTATCGCCGTGTCGTTTTTGGGTTAGGAATCGCTCTCTCAAATCGTCGTGCACTTCGGCTTTGTTCGGCATTTGGGATTTTGAAAAAGTTCGTTCCCTTCATGAGTTTCAACAACACCGTTAGAACACGAAAACTGGTAGATGCAATTATTTCGTATTGACTCATCAGTACCGAATTTACAATAACATGAAACGGTTTTTTTATTTCAAACAGTTAGGGGTGGGTAGGATGGATAGTTGATTGATGGGTTAGAAAAGGTCACTAATTCCAGGGCAGGGTCAAGTTCACGAACAATTGTTTCTGAACATATAGGGCCGGCTTCACTCGATTGATTGCGACATCCTCAGCAAACCGCAATAAGCTCGAACTGGGATGACGTTATAAGATTCTGAATGCAAAAGCCGGATCGATGACGTGATCA
>JTDE01006849.1:20368-32142 GCA_014338405.1 Paragonimus skrjabini miyazakii | reverse complement strand
CAAATATTCACGCTATTAGTTGCCTTGTCCAGTTGACTTAAGTTATGATCAACACATAAGTATGCCGCATGTATGCACGCTGGTAGTTGCTCCGTCCAGTTGACTCAAACTATAATCAACGCCTATGTATGCCGCAAATATTCACGCTATTAGTGGCCTTGTCCAGTTGACTTAAGTTATGATCAACACATAAGTATGCCGCATGTATGCACGCTGGTAGTAGCTACATCCAGTTGACTTAAGTTATGATCAACACATAAGTATGCCGCATGTATTCACGCTTTCCGTTGCTCCGTCCAGTTGACTTAAGCTATGATCAACACATAAGTATGCCGCATGTATGCACGCTGGTAGTTGCTCCGTCCAGTTGACTTAAGCTATGATCAACGCCCAAGTATGCCGCATGTATTCACGCTATTAGTTGTTCCCTTCAGTTTACCTAAGCTATGAACAACGCCTATGTATGCCGCAAGTATTCACGCTATTAGTTGCTCCGTCCAGTTGACTTAAGCTATGATCAACGCCCAAGTATGCCGCATACATTCACGCTATTAGTTGTTCCGTCCAGTTGACTTAAGCTGTGATCAACACATAAGTATGCCGCATGTATGCACGCTGGTAGTAGCTCCGTCCAGTTGACTTAAGCTGTGATCAACACATAAGTATGCCGCATGTATGCACGCTGGTAGTTGCGCTGTCCAGTTGACTTAAGCTATGATCAACACATAGTTTTCATTAGGAACTACTGTGATATTTGGTGTACAATGCGCTGTGAACACAACGTGGTTGAATATTACAAATTCTATGATATCTCCAAAACCGCGCAAAATTGAGCGTTTCTGCACAATTGAAAGATGTATTCCACCACGAAAATTTCAATGGAAGCAGTTTCAGAACGTAAAATCGATTAGGAAAGCCAACATTATGCTTTTGTCGAAAAAATGGCGACACATTTTGTTCAACAAAAGTGCCAGTATGGGCGAATTTTAGGTACACCTGTTTTTTCCATTGCAACACCATTAGTATACTCGATGAAGTCTATCTAATTGTCCCGTAATATGCATTTTAATATTTCATGAAAAATTTGAAAAATATCTTTTCGCGCCTAAATGGCCATTTCCAACTCGTTTCGGCCTTGAAACACCATACCGGCGAACTACACAATTGCCAATTCTTCTTCCAATCCTTGTTTTGAGAATTTCTGACGGTTATATTCAACGGATCAAACTGGAAGGCACACGAGGAATCAATCACTGACTTTGGTCAGATTCGAAGTTGTTAATTTGAACCATGCTTTCTGCCCATCTCATCACAGTGTTCTTACAGTTCACTCGTACTGCGCTGCCACACGCCATTTATTGTTCATACGCGAACCATCGGCGGAGACGAAGTATTCGGGCCGTTCGGAATCGCACGTTTCCCGGTTCCTGAATCCTTGAAAACGTTGGCTAATTCCATATTACGTACGCAGCATACGCATCTGAAACATCCACACCAAACGTCCGAGCCACGCTTTGGACAATATCAATAAAATATCCTACATAAACATTTCCACCACACACGATTTAAATATGGATTTTGTTTGGATCGATCAGTTGGCATATATTATACGTTGAGTGCCAGGCGGGTGTTGGCTACGTGGTCATGCGTAAGCTACGAGGTGGTTCGACAAAGGAAACGAAAAAGGACAAGCTTCAGCGGAGGAAAGATATGCAGGAAATACCTGAAAAAGTCAAAAAAATCGTAGTGCCAACAGTAGCTGCCATCGTTTTGACAATCGCTGTTATTTTGTACATAATGGCCCGACCCACCAAAATAGCTGCGTAAGCGCGCCAAGTGATTTCTATCCGGACGTATTTTTTGTGTTCTGGGTGTAATTTTTCCGGGCCGTGCACGAGTGATATATTTTGAACCCTATCGTATTTTTATACCTGATTTTCATTTGTGTACAAAATATTTCCTGATTGTTATACTTTCACTGGTTTAAAGTTTCATTCTGGTTATCAGCGTTCTCGGACTTCACTGGTGCCTCATTATATTCAATATGTCGGTCATTGTAAGGAATATGTCTACGGGCCGTGGTGTGGGTGTAGTTACTCATGCCGGACGCAAGAAACGACTCAAATGAAACGTTCAGCGTTTACGAGACTTCCTTAAGGTCAATTACATTAATCGGCCTTAGTTGTGCGCTTTGTTATTTTTGTGCAGTTTTTTCGGAATCATTAGGTGTTTCTAATTATCATGCGTACGTCATATTTCATCAGTCATCTTTACAACTTGCCGTGTAAAGTGCTGCATGTTGGGTAAAGGCTTCCTTACTGTACTGGGCAATATGGGTAATCCCAAAACAGACCCACTAAACACCGTGCTTATCGTACTGTAAAGCATGTGGTGTATGTTCTCCCCGTTTGCCGGCACAGTTTTTTTTCTGCGAGTATCACGACTACCTATGAATTGCCGTGTTGTACTATCGTTTACATAAATTTGCTTCAAATCCTAACCGATCGGCTCGTTTTTTGAGATAATTCGACGGAATGACAATTGCTCAAATCATGGTGACGGTATACGTAAGCAACCAATATTTCAGCTGTTTCGGGGTTGACTGCGGAATTGCTCTTTGTTCTCGAAATTTGATTCGATTGTGACCTAGTGAGTTGGTACACAGGAAAAGTGGTGGATTCGATCTCCGCCTTCCTCCATTGAGCGACGTGCAGTAGTTTCAGTGTATTATGCCTGAACAGTTCATGACACTCAGCTACAAACGTATTTTTCACAGGGCCTGAGAACGACAGTATTCCTAGACATGTCCTGCAGAGAACTATGCGGGCATTCTCTCAAGCCTTGAGGGAAGATTGCGAGTAGGTCTCCGCTCTTAGTACAGCAATGGTGGTATCCACTTAAAGAGGTTCCGATGAGCACCTCTCTCTCGGTAGGTCCCAGAGGGCTAACGGGAGCGCTTTCTTTAATTAAGGGTGAGCTTGCGAGCCACCAGCGGCCTTTATATAAAGGTTAAGACGCCGAGCCATCTAATTTATCACTTGAGATGTGTATGCTTGTGTCCTAGAGTAGTTAGAACAATCACAATATACCTTTGAAATGTTACTCACGATCTTTGGCACCAGCTTTCGGCTATCCGGGTTAATTTGCCCAACACTCCAAAAACGCGCTGGCGATTGTTTCTGAAGCTCAAGCAAGTAGCGGTGTGATTGAATGCTATCCAGTGGACTGATCAACACGTCAGAGGATGAAGCGCTCCGTTGAAGGACGATGGTTGAAACGTCATATCGTACATGTGGCGCAAACATGTCCAATACGGAAATAATGTTGAGAGACGTTCATCAGTATGAAATTTTTGTATGTTGGCATTTACAAGATCAGTCCTAATTGCGAGTACTATAGTTTAGCTTGGATCACTTAAAACGTTTAGCATGGTTTAACTGAAGTACGTGTCCCAGAATGGGACGTATCCTATAATGCGTCAGAGGACGCTGTTGAATAATATAAGCATTACACAAGGCTTGCAGCCACAGAGGGTTTCTTTCTCTTGATGTCTGGATAGAGCTGCTTGGTCGATCGACGGGTGGCCTGTGCTTACTAAATCGGCGTCGGCATATGGGCGGGAATTGTGGGTACGTGAAAGCATGCGCGACAGTATTTTCGGCCGCAAACTGAAATACACTCTAGGCGCCTGACTCCCTTTGGGGAATGGTTCCCGGATGAATCGACTGGATTGGGTGTAATACAGTATGAAATAATGGTCAATAAAAACCACACGTTTTGCTTTTTACTGAATGACGGTTGTGGTGGAGGTCCAAATAAATTATAGGTAACCCTAATAAACATGCTGAAAAAAAAGATATGGGTTAGTGACTAACTGGTGCAACACTGCACCACGGCGTTGCTTATTACTGGCAGTTGTGCTTGTACATCGGGATAAATGCAGAGGACTACGTTGAAGAGCGCTCACTTTGGCTCAGTAGACCGTTTCGGTGCGTTGGAATACCCGTTATCCACTGAGGACTAGTGATTGACCATGTGATGTGCACAAAGTGACTTGACCAGAGCCCTGAAACGATGAAATTAGGTTGGGGATAATCCCATATAGCTTTGTCCTTATCCACTAGTGCGATTCCGTCTGTTGGAACCTGGCGTTCCAGAAAGTCAACATGGCCTTACCTAAGTCGTATTTGACGAAGTTTGCTGTGAGGCCGTGTTTGATCAGTCACTTCAAGGCATGGAGGTGCGTGATGTCTCTTGAGTAGGACTACGCATTTGCATACTATCCATATAGATGTGGATAGTTTGAAATTTGCATGGTCACGAATTGAACGTCGAAAAGTTTGGGCTGCCTTACAGAACCTAGCTGGCATTCGAGTGAATATGGCCGTCTCTCTAATCTAGAGCAATCTGACGGCGTACGGCCCTAACTAGATTGTTGTACAGGAGCTGTAGATGCATACCTTAATCGGATGAAGTAATGATGGTAATTGTTCACAATTTCCAGTGCTACTGCAAACTGCTCAAAATTACAGAAATAAACCGTAGAAAATAGTGTTATTAATGGGTGGATATGACGGTATGACATCGCTGGTGCTCGACTTGAAGACTGAGTCGAGTCTGGTGGCCAGTGCGAATCTTTCAGTTTCCGGTTGTTACTGGGCCGGAATCTCGAAAGCAACTTAGGTAGCAGGCAATGTAGCGCAGTACTTTAGGAACAAAACGTGTAGGGTCTCAATAATCTTTTTAGTTGTTAGGTGCCGCATGGGATGTCCCTTAATCCAGTTCACACAGTAAGTTAAAAGAGGATACTCGTAAAAAGCTAGAACATTGTCTCGTGATGGAAGAGCCTGGCTTACTCAAAGCGCTGATGAGGTGAAGGTTGCCCCTGCTTTAGGGGATATTAGGAGACTATCTTTATTTATCCGTACCACTGGTCCGTGATATCTACCTGCTGAACTCATTAGTGAAGAACATGGCACATCCGTCCATAATATCTCAAACGTTAGGTCGCTGGATGGGAGGTGAAGCAGTTTAGCATGCCTTTATAGTGGGCAACGCTTCTTATACTCCTCGTTCAACAAATGGTTCGTACATATTTCCTGAAGAACTGCTAAACTATGGTCCCATTCATTATTGACCTAAAGGTTTTGGATGTTTAGATATAAGAGAGTGGGACGGGTAGGTGACTGAATCTAAATATAAAGTTTCTGAACTCGGCTTGGATTCGTAGTGCAGCTGATGGGGCGATTGTCGCGTTTGAGCCTGCTGTTTCTTCCTCTCGCTCGAACCTAACTGAAGCTGATTTTTAACAATTGGCCCACACAAATTCAGCAAAACTACTTAGAAGTAACATGAAAAGTACTTAGCTTTAACGTGGCTTTCGCCGAGGCAGCGGTCTGGAAGAGCACGAAATGAACTAAAGTCCACTTGAAACGACGCCGGTCGTGTGGAACTTTAAAGTTCCTGGAACGACAGGTGAAAGATACAAGCCCAAAGATGTTGAAGCTTATAGTGGTAACCATCCATCGTCGGTAAAGTACATGCATCTACTATGTATAAAGTGTGACTATGAATCCATATGCGACCTCACGAAATTAGCTTACAGGACTCTCAAAAGTGTACTTGCAGTTGTACTCAAAAGCTACCGCACCCTGCGTTCCCGCCGTCATGTCTAAAAGGTTGTATGTAGACTTAAATCATCTGAAATTGCACGACGTTGGAACGCTGTCTAATTACAACCCGGTAAGATGTTAATCAGATTGATGAAACGAGTCGCAGTACCGAGCAGCAATAAGGATGGGATCGGGGCTACTATGTTTTGAAGGTACAGAGTGCACAGCGTACGCTCTGGACACTTAGAATCACACACTACCTCAAGTCGGTCGCCCAACATGCTCTTTAGGGCTCCCTGTGCTGTAGGAGTATTCCAGAGAAATATACCAGTTTACAAATTATGTATACGCTCTGACTGTACACATGTTAGTGTTTGTCATGAGACTGCCATTTTAATTAGTATTCATGAATGTACGATCTCTCAACTATGGGACAGGCCTTGTGAGACGCACTTGAAGTTTCCGAGGAGCTCGAGGTGGACCTTCGAGCAGGCAGTAAGTTGACCAGTATTAAGTAAGCGGACGACACCTCTTTATTTAGTTTTTTTTACGATAATTTATTCAATTAAATGATGCGGTTGTTGCAATACCAACTTGTCTCCAACGTCATCGTTGTTGCTGAAGACATATCGCTTGAGACTACCAATCGCTTCATTTACCATCATCATCACCAGTACATTCAACTTTGGGTTATCAATAGTCCACGGAATGACATTATTAACCGCCGATGTATGGATATTAATGGAAAGTATCAACAAACATATATATAATCGGAGGTCTCTGCGATACCACCAGTGAAGACTGGCAAAAATGTCATGTATTCTATTGATGGCTATTTAGGGCGAAAAATACTCGAGGTGGTTGTCAATAAGTACGCATTCTTCACTCACAGCGGGTACACAACACGTTGGTAGACTTCACATGGACTCATCTGCGATTGATACAACCCCAGACAGCATGTCGGGCTAACGAATTAAAGATAGTTAGAATCTAAAACTACTGCGACTATCGGCCGAAAAGTGTCGATATCCTAACGCCTGTCGCAGTGATTATGTGGGTGATACATCCGTCACCAGGTCATTAATCTGCCTGCTGTTGTATTTGTGCTTCAGAAACCGTCACATCAGTGAGCATCTTAGATGCGATGGCAGCGAAACTGACAGATCCTTGGTTTTCACTTATTATTCTGGCGTCTCTCAGAATTGACGGTGATTGTCGATAAGCACAAGAAACCTCCTCAACCCCCCATGTGGAACGAGGAAGTGCGGTCAGTCCGGGCAAAAAAATCACCACCGCCTTTACAAAAGCCGGAGAAAGAAGATCCTCGTGTGGAGCTTCATTACGATTCAGCAATTCAAGTTCTAAAGCCACTTCGGCCTCTGACGGAGAATCGTTGGGAATATCGCAAGTAGTCATACTATACTGTTCACAGCTGAATGAGCTGGTTCAGGCCAGTCGATTCGTTACCCAAAGTCCTCAGCTTGATAAGTTGTTACCGTAGATCAGCGAGCGACTTCTTCATATATAAACTCGCTAGCACCTTGTCGACGATCGGTTCAAAAACGAACGGGTGAAAGAACTACCCGGCTGTTATCTCATAGAAATACCTTCTCGGGCTCTAGCTCCCTTGGCCAAATAAGCTTCGCCGTCTTTATGAAAATTATAATGTTTCGCAGTTCGCTTTATGACAGGGTTTAAGGAGATTAGTCGACTTTCATTCGTAAACTATAGCCAACTGGTAAAAATCCATTTCCGTCGTCTCTGCGTGTTCTTTTAAAACAGACCTCTCTTCAACTAGTTCGCCTGACTGGTGAGACACCTGTCAGTGCTCGTTTGGGTCAGTCGCCTGCTGTACGCAATTTAGTGCATGTGCAATAGGTCGTTTCTTCTAGTTACGAACTTAACAGACATCGGATACCAAAAGGTTGTTGAGAACAGAGACCGAATGTTTGTTGGACGAAATGTACACATGGCCTCTTATAGCACCACAAACGGCTAAGGAGGTTGGAGACCGGCCATCGACGAGCGAGTTAACCTGAAGTGTATGGTTCGGGTCTTTGCCACAGCCGTGGAATGCGTACGCAATCGGATAGCATACATCATGCATTTTCATAACAGCCCAGGTACAATGTGCAACTATGAGTTTTGGAACCGCCGTACATATCACACCTCAGCCGGGTCATTGAAATCTCCGGGTCGCCACAGAAGTCTGACATATTTAACAAAGAAGAGTGTAGCAAACAGGACATTAGTGTATGCGTCCGGGTACCGCAGCACGCAGCAAATACGTTTGAGGCTACACCAAGCTACTGAGAAGTACTGTAGGTCCTTCGACTGTAGTGAATAGTGCGTGTAGCAACCCTATCCGTTATTGTCAATTATGTTAGAAGTACGAGTGTCGTTCGTACTTTTCTTGTTTCCTCGGACGTACGAATCCACTACGTGCACGCTTGTCGCTCCGCTCCGTTATCGCTTCGTATTTGTATCTGTTTATTCTCGCGTTGATCTCACAAGTCAACAATATACTCTTTGTCCACTCGCTGTATTATTATCGACCGGTTGTCTTCGGTTCGCTCGATCCTACATGCGCCAGCGGTCACGGTCAACTGTCGGGTGATCAGTGTTCCTTGGAAGTATTTCTTTTACGCCGCTTCTGTATGCAAAAGACAGCAGTGCTGCGACGGTGAAAATAGTTTTGCCGTATATCCACGGGGCTGTGCCTCATCACCCAACCAAGTCATTGCAATTTCTTGTTAACGAACCATTCCCATAGATAGTACGTCCTTCTGATTAGCGTTTAGCTACGCACCTTTAACCAACGATACCGAATGTTAAAACCAAATCAAGTTGGCGGAGACAGCATGGTCAACTACAAGAAACAAACGAAAGTTTGTTTGCGAGATAAATCACAAGGGTTCGTATACACGACAACAGTAGGCACGGGTGTTGCATCACAACTATAGAAGTCCAGTACAGCTGAGCAATTGTGGTTTATTGTAGCAAATGTAAGGTAGGAACTGTAGACAACAGCAAGTAGATATGGCTGTACAACGCCAGCGTGTAAAAGATCAACTGTCCGACCAACCCAATCAGACACAAAGAAGCGCGACGTTACGGGCACACTGGCATAAAATGAGTGGTGAACCATGCAAACGGGCCCGTCACACACGTTATCTGCGCGCGCGCACTTGAAGGCAGACCGAAAAAGTGCGATCGAATCAGGTTGACATGTGACCAAGTATATTGCCTTCAGTCAGATCGATTAGTTACTAGCATCGTCACAATGGCCAATATAAAAAGTGGGAGCGACTGACAGATGGGGGCGGGCGTGTAGTCGAAAACCAACAACTGAGGGAGGCGAACGGGAGATTTCAGCAACTTAGATGCGAGCTGTGAGAATAAGGACCGCAGGCGATTAGTCACGCATGGTCACAAGAGGAGAAACAGGGTCAAAATAAGAGAATTTCGACATCCGTATGCCCTACAGATATGATTGACATGGTTGTATTTGAGAGGAAAAAAGCCCCCGTTAGCATCGCCCTCCGGGCCAACGCAGTAGATAAATCTGACCACCATGACATAGTAGCAGAAGTCAGACATTAAGCCAACAACCAGTAATGATGCTTGATTAATAAAGTGTAAAAGATAGGGCAGCCGAGCGGATACGGTGAGAACAAGGTTCTGTTACACGATTATGACTGGATTTCACTAGGATGCCCAGAGACAGAAAAAAACAGGCTTTTTGCCTAGAACTGGAACCGTCGTTCTCACTCTCAGTATGAAGCCAAGAAGCTGGGCCACTAGATTTCGAGAGCTTCCACCGACACTTTTAATGCCGCACACGAAAAACTAGAAAACAGACGCCTAAAAAACTACCGGGATAATAAGTGGCAATACGTGTGAGCACATGCAGACATTTCGGCGACTATCTTTCTGTCATGGACCCCAGCACCAGGATTGCTCCGTTTCGAGAAACCTCCAGGTTAGTTGTGGGCTTGGGACATGAACAAAGCTAACAGTTCGTGGGTAACGCGCGTCTCCAAAGTGCGCCAGCTTTTGAAGTGCCAAACCATCCAGACCTAGCTTACACGCCAGCCACAACACACACCAATACAAGCATTGGATACAAGCCCGGCGTGTGTCAATACCGGTGAACTTCTCCACTGAAATCTACAAAGTCGCTATTACGCGCAGTACGATAAAACTGTTCGCACCGACTCCACAAGTGTGGTATCATACTCGAAACCCTTAAGCTTGACCCCACCGAACATCCGGTTGTCACTGAAAGGAAGGGTACATAAGGTTTGTACACTTTACCCCGTTTTCTGGTTCGGGAATGTGTCCCGACGGCTGTGTCCGACTACAGTCGTCCCCACCAATCAGCACACATCGTGAGCAGCGCGACCGTTCACCAGTGCGTGTTTTGGAACGCAATCAGTCGACAAACTAACCGAGCAACGATAAGCAAAGGTTGGATCACGTTCTTTGCACTCCAGCCGATATACTGAAATCGACCAACAGCCGAATAAAATCGCATCGGGTGGCAGATGTTGCCTGTCTGCTGGGGACCTCATGATGACTCAAACCGCCAGTTAGAAAGGCTCGGCGAAGTGGCATCCTACATAGCTTTGTTTAGTACTTTTTGCAGGATACTCCACCTCATTGTTTCGGTGAGCGGCTCGGATCAAGCCCATAAATTTTAAACTCGCCTCACTTTCGCAGGACACAAACGGCCTCGTCTATTTAAAATAAAGCCCATTGTGAGTCGACTGCTAGGTTCAACAGCAGCTACCTAAAAGGCTGTGCACGAACACTTTCGACGTGCACCTAGGGTGGAGTAACGTCTGTAAATCGCCACCGGACGCCCACAAAAGTTTCATCCTCGTGATTCACAAGCGAATAAAAGTGTGATAACAATGTCATACATTCACAACGCCTGGAGTAGTCCGAAAGATTCTACGAGCACGGCGTGCGTGTCGCAAAATTTGAACGCTACACTCAGCTTTAGTAAAAATAGAGTATAGGGACTAGGCAATTCCATTTCCTGAATGTGATCGACAATGCTTGGGTAAGACAATTGCGCACACGCTCGCACGCACACGTGATGAGCCAACCTTAGATCACGGCTTCAGCACCGTCGCACAGACAAATCACGGGATCACTGTGGGGGTGTGAATGAGAGAGGAACGATCTACCCTGTAAGCCCTCTGCTCGTGGAACTTGTTCAATCGGCACGTGGATATAAACAGCCATTACGCCAACATCGTTGACAATAAAATCGAAGCAGGCGGGCAAATTTTGAGGTAAAACTCCAATTTCGACATTGATTCGTCTTGAAAATAGGTCCTAGTGCGGATTTGAAGAGTCAAAATCAACCGGTTACTGCTCACTGTATGTTAGCTCCCACCGTTTTAAGTATACGTGTCAAGTGAAGCGAGATGCGACTGCTAGAATTAATGGAGAGTATACACATAGAAAGAAGGCACGAGAACTGGTTTTTAGTCATTTACAGTAATGCAAGTTCACACGATTATACCACATATTCACCATAGCACACTATCCGAAGTTGACAACAGTGAGCTCAGAAGCGAAATTATGACTAAAAATCGCACTTAAATCTTAGGAACAGTTGGAAAGACACTTTTTATTTATGGATTTCTTGGACAGGAAGCATGATACGAATTCACGGAATTTTGCAAAGAACACGCAAGTTTCCGAAAAAGTTAAAGATATCTGTTGCACTTCGAGCCTAACAACAAACAAGTGGGCATCCCAAAAGAAGGACTGGGAGAACCGCTGGCGTTTTGTACTAGTAACGTTCAGTTTTTGTTCAACAATGCAATCTGCCGACAGAGAGATGGAGTGGCAATTGGCTCGCCCCTAGGTTCCCTGTTAGCTGACGTTTCCATGAGCAAACTGGAGAATAACCAATTGAGTACGGTCATTGAACAGTTCACATTTTACAAGCGCTATGTTGATGGCATTTTTTTGCGTCGTCAACGAGAATTCTAACATGAACATAGTTTTGGCAGCTTTCAACGCAGCCCATAGCAGTATTAAATTCACCCAGGAGTCAGAAAACAATGGTCAGGTAATTTTTCTCGATGCTGGCATAGTAAGAAGAGAGGATGGTTCAATCCAACGGGATGTGTACAGGAAACA
>JTDE01006849.1:3351-20268 GCA_014338405.1 Paragonimus skrjabini miyazakii | reverse complement strand
CTTGGAGTGGCCAGTACATTCACTTTGACAGTTTCGTTCCGCTACATCAAAAGCGAAACCTCATACGATGTCTGACGGGTAGGACGTTAAAAATCTGCACCCCTGATATTTTACAAGCTGAGCCAGACTCTACAAGAAGTGTTCATGCAGAATGGCTACCCAATGCGTTTCACCCCAAAGGCGATGCAGGTGGTAGTCAAAAATTAAGTCATCTTCTGTGAATAAGAAACTTGCTTTATCAGTCTTACTTTCAAGGGTGATCCCATGGTCGAAGTCTTCTGAAGAAAGCTCAAAAAGGCAGTCAAAACAACTCATCTTGCCGCCCAACCGCCCGTGACTTCCCGTTCAAGACCCGTTATCAGGTCACAACTCAAAGACAAATTTCCATGTTCTACAATCAGCTGTTGTGTGTACTCGTTTGTTTGCTCGTGTCGAGCATCATACATTGTCTGACAGAGTGCGTGAACATCATCCTACGTGGTTGAATAGTAGTGGTTAAAACGGTTTCAAACGCGATTGTTGCTCACTTGACTGATTCTAATCCACCTGTCAGTAAGAAAGACGCTTTTCAGATTGTCTACCGAGTGCCAAGGAATAGTTCAGAAATGAGATTCCGAATGTTGACCGTTGCCGAGGCCATTAGTATCCGATTATGCAACCGACTTCTGTGCTCAGAAGTTCGTGCGAACACTTAATCTCCCTTGGCCCACGATTTGGAACAATGATTGCATAACTGATAACAAACACGCTGTCCATAACCTCTATTGACCATTTTTCTGACTCACCTCAGCTACTGTTTTTCATATTTATTTTGATGTAATCAGCCTGATGATCAAACACAGAAAACAAGTCTTGTTCGCTACTTCGTCGTTCTCATGACTTCATTGGATGTTATCGAGCGAATATCTGTTGTACATGACAATTTTAGCGGGTTTTTGACGGTTTCTTATCGGAAAGGACTGGGTCAATGTAATCGACGATTTCAAACAGGCAATGTGGTTAGTAATGTACAACCTTACTACTGTCGCTTCGTTTCACGAATTGATAGAACACCGGTTACATCAAACTTCAAGATGCACTGTTAACTCAACCACTCTGAGGACGAAATTATGTCCCTTACCTTAGAGAATTCGCAACTCGTTATACTACGAAAACACAAGTGAGTAAAACAGAATGCCATACCCGAACAGAAATCAAGAGAATGCGGGTCGAAGTATGTTTTTTAATGTTTACAACACGTATCTTCCAGTCGTGATATCTTTACCACGAACAAGGGCTTTTTGATCTTCAACAGTATGGAAATATATTTTATCTGGAAAGTGCAAGCGTTCTTTAATTTTCCGACCAATCTGTATGATGGTTTCTTCATCATCCCCTTTAGAAATCCAAACAGCCATTTTATGCCCGCGAGATCGAGGCTGAAACACCGCACCACAAATCTGTTCCGCCTCTCCATCTGTGTCCCAGTCACAGCCAACCAGCAGCATCAGTAGCTCCTCCCAATAGCTAAGTCAAATACAAAAAAGAACCGATAAAAGCCGACGTGGATCAATGTTGAATAAAACAAAACCAATAAGTGTGCAAGCAATATCAACATATTCAAACTTGACCGAGTGGACGCCTGGGAACGAAAGTCCTTATTTTCATTTTAGTGAAGCCTTGAGCACTCCTGTTTGAACGAGTCGACAACGTCAGCGCGAACTACCACTCTGAAAACGGTTTTCAAAAAATTTTTTTACTGCAGAAATGAGTCTATTGCGCAGATATTTTAAATCAAAGGAGGCAAGCCTTATCACCAGCTGTTTTAGCCCTGTGGCTTTAATAGCCGATTCCGGACTCCGTAAATAAAAGCGCACATAAACAAACGACAACATAACATAAGAAGCACGTGTCCAAACCCATACTTAGAAAAAGGAGATGGGGGCTCTTGAAAAAACTACGGGCGAATTAGCCTGACCCGTCATTAGTAGGGTTTTGATACAGTATAATTCGTCGAGTCACTATAGCCCCGGTGGGCGACACTAGAGAACAGGTAGGATTTCACCCTGGACGAGGATATATCCAGTGAGTTCATTTTTCGCCAAATTCCGGAGCAGCGTCATAACTACCGCCAGCCAATAATTACCGTATTTCTCGACTATAAAGAGGCGCTCGATTTAGTGGATCGATCTACATCTTTGGAGTCGCCTAGACGCAGGGGCATATCGAACAAGTGTATGAATATACTGTCGATGCCCTATTCCCATACTTCAGCTCAAGTCGTCTATAGTAAACTGCCTTACAGTGTCAACATGAAGGGCGGCGTACGTCTAAGCTGCCCACTTTCACCATTTTTGTTCAGTTGTCATAAACGAAATGACAGAGGACTGTCTACGGCTCCCACAAGATGCCCGCGTCGACCTCTTATCTGGTGGAAGACTAGCTTATCTTAATTGTGCTGAAGATGGAATGTTGCTGTTCGACAATTTTCAAACACCACGGAGAATGCTAGAAGTTATTTTGCACCCCGTCAAACATCTCGGAATGCGCCTTGCAGGCTCTGAATGCAACGTATTTCTGCAGGATTGCTGTTATTACGTAGATTTAATGTTCGATAATGAAGGTTGCTGACCAGTTTGTGTATTTGGAAAGCTGCATCAGCAGCGGTGGGGGTTTAGGGAGTTAAACGGAAGCGCATATCTCTAGGGCGAGGGTGGTGTTCGCACACTTCTGACGACAAACAGACATGTCTGTGAGGTCTAACGGTCGCGTACAGAAGGTGGCAATGAGGACCGTAGCAATTTACGGTAACGAAACATGTTCGCTCAGGGTGAAAAACGTGGACTGTCTTCAAGTATTTGACAGCCGACGTCTGCGTTCGATCGCTCGCATCGGGTGGCACCAACGGATAAGTGACGGAGAGGTTAGGAAGCGGGTATTTCATAATGATGGGCTAAGCCATGTACCACGGATGCCAGCTAGTCGTCTGCTACACCGAGCACTCCTTGCCGACGCTGCAGCCAGCTGGTGTGGAGAAATGAAATTGTTCGCCGAGGGGTTCGTCTCTCGATCCGGGGACCTCGCGACTCACAGAGTACGTGGCCAAAGACGTTAGATGAGGTGGCGGCTAATCAGGCTCACTGGCTGTCTGTGAAGTAAGTGCACTTAATGACGCGGGGCAATGAAAACCGTGTAGAAGCTGTCTTGTTGACGACGACTTACTTTCGCTTATAGTTCAGTTTGTTTGCAAGAAGTGTCGGCATTCTGACGTTGAACGTCTGGACATATACATAACAACTTTTAGTGGTTAGGTCCCCTCTGCACCCCTCCCAATTTTTTTCCTCTTGACCAGGGCTTACTTTTCTTTCCCATGGTTGCACGGCAGTTAAGCATTTGGTGTGTGATGTGTCGCTGTCTATGATAACGAATATGGTAGATTGATAAGCAAATGCGAATGTACATAATTAAGCGAACAAAACGATAGGCATTCACAAAGACTCAAACAATATGGAGGGAGATTCAACAAGCAACACAGAGGCTGGTGCGGTCCTCAAATTAGCGAGCATCTGCTTCAGAACTTCTTAAGCGAGGGAGAGAAGGTTTTCCTAGCTTATGACCACATCAGCAACTGACTGCCATGCGATTTCTCTCTATCGTCAGCGGCCGCATTGAACAATGTGTGACATGGTACGGAATGAGCGGTACGGAGTATATGACCCACCCAGCACATGTTGTATGGTTTCACTACGTCGGTCATCAGACACGGGCTCGGGGACTTTCCAAATAGATGACGATGGATCGCCTCACCATCATTTGCGAGCCTGTCAGAACAACAACTCAGTGTCGGTCTTCCAGTCAACGGAGATGGTAATAAATGAAAACGAATGTACTGAGAAGAAAAACAAGAGGGATGGGAAAACTCTGGGATACAGGCTCCTCATTCACAACACTGGCATGCTAGAATGGATCTCAGAGTGCTCAAAATGTCCCAGAAGATCGAAAGAGACATTGCTGTTCGGAAAAGGCAATTTTTCCTAAAAATGCGCTTCATTTGCCAAGAAATATGGATGTTTCATTTTTGAGAATTTGAATGCCCGCCAGAATTTCTGAACATTCGAGAATTCGTACTCGCTCCTGATTTGCCTAGGCCCAAGGCCGCTCAAAATCTATAAATACAGCTGTTGTAAATCACTATTTTGGTTTCGAGCTGAGCAGTAAACACAGCATGTTTGAAGGCCGTCTTCTTCTACACGGCTGGGTTCCAATACTTGCGCCCTGATTTTCGTACCGTCTTGCGATATCGTTGTGTTTGTTCGTGATAAAGATACTGCTCGCGGTTTCTATGTCTGTTCTTGCCTTTCTCTGTCAGGGGGGTCGTGACAATTGTAGGTGTTCTCAACAACTGTGTTATTGCATGTTGTAGTCTATTCACGTGAAAAATAAACGCTTTTCTAGTTTGTGTCGATCGACTTTGCCCGAAATGCTAAGGCTGACGGCAAGCATGCGACTATTCACTGGGATCAATAAAACTGTTATGCCTCAGAGTAAAATGCAATCCTCACTCCGGCCTGATTGTAGATTCAGCTTCGTCGCCACCGGAGAACCTCAGAAAGAGATGCCGATCTATAGCATTATTTAAGGGTAAATTCAAGTGAGTGGCAACGCCAGGAACGTGAAAGAGCGTTCCAGAGACAACACACCCTGTTCAAGACTAGTGTTCGCTAGAGCAGCCTACTGACGTATTTGTCAGACAGCACAGACAAAAATCGCCAACACAAATCCGTCGTTACGTCTGATTGGGGGGATAATTAGGAACTGAAGAGGAAGATGAAAAGCAGCAAAATGGTCTGTCAGAGCAATGACGGTTTTCAAAACTCCCCAGATGCTTGTGCTGTGTAAGGAATTTGACTAGAGCGACTCCAGCCCGAAGATCTGAACCCAGTGTCTGACCTGCAAAACAGGATACAGGGTTTTCTTGAGAAGCCATGCTCGAAATCAACCACTCAGAAGTCTGATTCACGTCGTGGCGGTCAGGGAATCGCCTAGCACAAAGGTGTAGTGAATAATACATCGATGTGGTTCTGATCGCTGCTATGCTATTCCAAGTTATATCACGCTTTGCGTCATACCGGAAGTTCCACGACCGTATTAGATGATTCGCTAACGACCATGGGCAACGACAGCGATATTTTGTTTAGGGATATATTTTCTAACCCTTCTTCCGTATTCCAAAGACAACCTTCACATCAAAATGACAAAAGAGGTCAGGCTAAACCAGCAGTGCTCCTTTGTGAGAAACATCTCTGATAGAGGCATAAATAGTTGTTTATATATATATATATGTATATATATATATATAATCACAATGAGTGGCAAACGTGCCACAATATAGGAAAAACAGTAAGGCGTAAGGTGAATGATAGAAAAAACGTAGAGGAAAAAAAAGAAGTTGCAATGATGCACCCACAAACTCGCAACACGAGCGCCACTGGCTTCAATTCTTCGCCATATCAGGCAGTGTCTTTAACCAAAAGTGTTCATTGTCCTTCGGACCGCAGTCACGAAGTCGGGAGCGTCCTACTGAAGCAAGCACCACAAAGAGTGTTTTCATACCCCGTACCCAAGTCATGCGTTGACTACCAAGCTGTCGCTTCCAGCCCAACTCACCACTCGCAAACAAGTCACGATATGACAGGCAGTAAGTTGGCATTCGTAAGATGTGGCGGAACCTGTGAGACGAGATCAGAGTGCTCAAGGGTCAACAGAGATTATCCGTTCCGAAAATATATTGGCGAACTTCATCAATGCTGATACAGCGTTCCCACCACACGCCGCTAATGAATCGAAGACACCGATGGTCGCAAACGGACAGTCTATGAACACTTCGCGTAAACAGAGCAGGCTTCGAAGCCCTAAAACAGAACTGCTCTAGCGGTTGCATTGTACATTCGGTCTTTCACAGAAAGACAGATCGTAACGACGCCACAGATGGCGTAAGTTAGCAAACGCCGTCCGAGATTTCGCTATGCGATTCGTAATTTCATCAGATATTCTACAACCACTGATCTAGGCATCATGACCATCATCATCATACAGCAATACATCGGTGATTTACACGGATGCTTAACTATCACACAAACATGAAGAAGAAAAATAAAATCCTGTAAAGGAAGAGAGAGAGGAGAAAGAAGGGATCTAACCATGTCTATATTCAAACATTCAACATCAACCTGTCTACACCTTGCAAACACAACCAAGCTGTAAGTGAGAGTAAGGCGTCATCAGCGAGATAGCTTCTTTACGGCCTTCACTGTCCCGCGTCATTTAGTATGTTCACTCCACAGAAAACTTGGTCAAACGACAACATTCACGCCACCGAGCCTGATTAGCCGTCACCTCACCCAACGTCTTTTGCCACGGACTCTGTGAATCGCGAGGTCTCCAGCCCAGGAGACGAATCCGATTTACAGTGACCAACCCCTTCGTGAACGAGTTCATTTGTTTGGGCCAGGTCATCATCTGTCCACTTCGCATCTTACGCCAGCCGGCCGCAACGTCAGCAAACAGTGCTCTGTGTTGCATTCTTAATACGTGACCAAACCATCTAAGTCTGTGCAAATGTAAGGGGTGAACTAAAGAACTAGTTTGACAATCACTATCACATACCCGCTTCCTAACCTCTTCGTTGCTTACTCGCTGGTGACACCCCATATGAGCGATCGAACGCGGACATCGGTCATCATCATAACAGCCATGAGGCTGACCAAAAAATGCTGTGACTCGGGCTGCCGCTCACCTCAACAGTGACGTGGAATATCCTAGAAGAAAACGTTACTAAGAAGGTTGAAAATTAATGAACGAAAACTAAGCGGAAAAACTAGAAATGGTATGGATGCAGGTACACCAGTGATTGCAACACACCGCCATCTCCGATAGCGTCTCTAATCAGAGATTTGAGTGACCACAAGGACCCCATCCAGGCAGGCGGCACCTACCTTACAGTCAGGGTCTTCATATTTCGTGACCACTCTGTCGTTTGACCACCATGCGGTTTCATCCAACTGTTGGTGGCCTCGGCATATAATGTCCGGTGCGGTAAATTATTTGATGACAAGGAGTACGTGACCCAACCATCGCAAGCTGTGTACCATGATTAGCTGACCAATTGATCGTTTTATAGATATGCGATTCTGTTTCATTCCTTGCATTGCAACTTTCCAGGTACTCAAACAGGTCAACAACTTCCGTGATTTCACATTAAATCTACGTAATCACAGTAATCTTGCAGAAACACTTTGCACTTTGAGGCTGCAAGGCGCATTTCGAAGTAATCAACAAAACACGAAATAGCGTCCAACTTTGTGCTACTGGGAATGTATCAAACAACAACACCTTGTCGTCAGCATAATCAAGATCAGTCGCCGGCATCTTGTGACTACCGGAGACAATCCCCCATTATGTCGTACCTCATAAAATTAAACAAAAATGGTGAAAGAGGACAGCCTTGATGTATGCCGCTCATGGTGTTGAAACTGTTAGCGTAAACCCTAACCTGAGCTGAAGTATGAGAATAAAGCGCCGACAGTATGTTCGCATACTTGGCCGGTAAACCCCTCTGTTTAAGCGACTCTAAAAGTGTAGATCGATCCACTGAATCGAACGCACCTTTATGTTCGAGAAATACGGTAATAATTGGCCGGCGGTACACGTGACCCTGCTCCAGAATTTGAGGAAGAACAAGAATGTGATCTATACATTCTCGCTGAGAGCGAAACCCCATCTGTTCTTCCCTAATGTTTGCCCAAAGAGCTGCAGTGAGTCGGCGAAGTATGATGGATGCCAGAATCATAGTAATGACCGGGGTGAAACTAACTCCTCACTGGTTTTCGCAAGAGTATGGGGACTCTCATTGAGTGACCTCAGTACGGACGGATAATCTCCGTCGGTCACACAAGTTGAAACAACTGAGTCAAGGCCTCTACTAACGCCTTTCCACCTTCTTTGAAAACTGGTAACATGAGATCACCTGGGCCAGCAGTCTTATTACATATGACAGCTGAAATGTAATTGCGAACCTCAGTTTCAGTGGGTGGTTCTAAATCTACCGACAAGGGTGCTAAATCACAAGTTTGTGGTGGCAACAGGAAGCAGGAGGCCAGCTAAATTGACCCCCAACGTGTTCAACCTACCGCTTTAATCCTCTGGACTTATTATAGATGAGTGTGCCATTTGTCTCGCTGATAGCTTCACTGACAGACGGCCGCCCGAGACTAGTGGTACGGATAGGCTTGAAGAGTCTGCCAATGTAACCTGAAGCAAAAACGGTCTCTATTTCCTTAACTTCTCTATTAACGAATTTTCACGATAAGCCTTTAGGCTACGTTCCAGCTTCCTACGGACTCCCTTTCTAAACTTGTTATATGAACTGCCAGGAGAGATGTTCCGTCTAGCTTCTAACAACTCCAGAGATCCAATGTTAGTTCAACCCACGTACTCCTGTGGCGCATGCTACAGTAAATGCCTCAAATTGCATATGAGATCTCGGTCCGGCAGCTGTTAGGATTTTCAGAGTGAGAGTGAGTGTGTATGGAAGTGGCATACCGAGTGTTGTTTGTTAAGAACGATAACGCGGCGCATCGTTACATATTCAGAATTTCCATTTGCAAGTGTCCGATAATAATTCATGCGAACCGTATTCACGGGAAGCGTATCAGCCCGTGACTAATGCCTACAGGAACAGTAAGGACTGGAAGAAAATTACCGCGTCTTGCGAATCCAACCAGGCATTACCAAAAGATGAATTTTTCAAAGAAGGAACGACTGTGTGTGAGCATAGTGTGTGGGCACAAACGGAAACTTTTTGGCCAACTAGCCGTCAGTGAGCGAAACCCCCTTCGTTAAATGAGTCTCCTGCAACTACAGATGAAGGCAGAATAACAAAGTTACTCGTATCGATATTGGAAACAGTCGAGAAACTACTCTAAATCCCCGATATAATGAATGCCCAGTTAAATAGAAGGAAGAGATAACCATTTGTTCGGCACGTACAGCCGTAGATGCAAGCAAGAAAATTTTCCGACATGGTAATAGATTCGACCATTTTCAATCAGTTGACCAATTTCAGCCTGTTCTGCAACCGTATCCACGGAAAGCACCCTGCAGACACGATGCGCGCAAAACCGTTGTTACCAGTCTAGAGAGAAATGTTCACATTATCTACTTCCTAGCAGAACGAGGCTTGTTGAAGTATTTTCCCAAACGTGGCTCACATACTAAAGCAACACGTCAAGCTCGATTGAGAACGATGCTGCATAGCCTCCCGGATATTGACAGAAGGAACCAGGTGGTAGTTTGAGACAATGAGACGTCACGGGTCTTCAAAACGTCTTCGAATAACCAGAGTGCACTGGTGAAAAGCTCCTACGACTGGCACCTTACTTTCTGATGCTGAATTCAATCGAGAGCGCGTGAAGTGCAGTCAAGTGTCACATGAAACTAATTTGAAAAAGGGTACGATCTTATCTACATGGGTGATTCCTCTGATGTGCTTTCCGAATGTCAGGAGCGGTTGAGGTGACAAAAGTGCAATAACACGTCGTCACGAAGTGACGAGGCGTTTCTGGTCATTCTATATGAAAGTATACAATAATGGAAACGCCTGACTGTAATGCTCTTACATTGTGAATTCCGGTAAAAAAAACATAGGGGCGTGTTAGGGCGCCCACCCTGTTACCGTCCCAAACCGCCTCCGTCGTGAGGAAGAAAAAAAACGATTGACTCAGTCCTACTTAGCGGAACTGTTCAAATGCGGTCGAGACCTTTTAAACCGCTGGGCTCATCTGCGACGATAACTCTTTTTTTCTTTCGGTAACTGTTCTTGATGTCTTAGGAATGTCTTAGGAATTTGTGATCATTACGCGCCCTATAAATATCTTGTAATTGTCACTTTCGTTGCGCATGTGTTGGGGCGGAACAAAGCGGTTTCCACTGTACGCGACTTTTGGGCTTGTCTTGGGAGCGAAGACGGGGACAGTTGCGGTACCATTCGGGACCGAGATTTTCGTGTTAATTATTACCGGGACGAGAGTCTGATTTTATCGAGCGCACCACTATACCGAGATCGAACCAGCGTATCATTTAGGAGGGTTTAAAACAGGGCGATATAATAAACGAACCACATTGGGTTTACAAGATTATGGACCAAGATTATGGGCCAATGTCACTGACAGCAAGCACACCTGTTAGATGCTTATCGTGGTTCACAAAACTCATCACCAAAAAATCAACAGGGAGAACAACGCGGAAAAAGTTAAAACTAACTAGACGTGTCCGCAACTTGGTTTGGACAAAATGACATGCAGGAATCAGATCACACTGCTGGACCGCAATCAAAAGGACAACGCGTCGGTAACTTAGCAAATGAACAGCATATGAAGCTGGTTTTTATTTGTATGGCCTGCAGTGAACGTGTGGAAAGTTTAATGCAAAACACGTAGGTACACTGTTGTTTATCGGTAAATCCGTCAGAAAGTTTGTTACAAACGGTAAAGTTCACGGTCTGCAAGGAAGTGGGTGATTGCGCACATTAACAGGTAACTGGTGTGCTAGTTCTACGAAGTGTAAAACACACTTACAAAAAGAGTGCCGATTGGTTTATTCCAGAATGACACTGAAGTCCGCTGTGCACAAGACAGTTAAATGACACAATTATCAGAGCTCGATGTGAAGTGCTTCGATGAAAAATATGGATGACAATGGGTCGATCACGACGGACCGAGGCGGTGGTTTCCATGGTTGTCAAATTTTCCTCTACTCAGTTCTCTCGGAGTCACCTCAAACACAGGGTCTAGATGGAACGTCCACAAACCTTGCAGGGACACCAAACAACCATAAGTAGGGGATGCAATGCAAGTTTTGAGACTACTTTACACCATGTACTGTCATTATGATTAAAAATACTTCTGAATAAGCGAAACATACGAGTTATGTAATAATGCCTTCGTTTCTTTAATTTGACGATAATGCTGACCCGACGGTAGAACAGCATCTCTAGCAGTAAACGACAAAGTTGTATACTTCGTAGATTCAGTCGGCTCTGATTGAAGCAAGGAATTCCTGCAAGCTTACTGTCATGTGCAGCCGCACTAAAGCAACCTTTTATTTCGTATTTAGTGACACTCGACAGAGTAGATACCACGACGTTCCACTGTTTTTAGTTTGGTTCAGTCAAGAAACGAATGGTAGTGACTTTGTGTGACATACGGGGCAAGCATGTTTCACGGAACTATAGCCAGTTCCCCTTATTAGTAATCAACAATATTAACATGTTACGAATGGCGAATCTGCAAAGGACAAAAATAAGCTTCGTTATCGGTAGTTGGCGCTCCCTAAACTAACCCAACTTGGTGCCTTTTGTCGTACACATTTCAAGGGATTCCTCAATGTTTCCCAGGAATCAACTGATAACAAGACATACTGATAACATAGCTTATTAAAGAGGACAGAACTTTAAAAAATGCCACACACGGCTTATGCAACATTGTAGAGCAGCTGTATAACGTCCAAAAGTGGCGCAACGAAACTGGAAAAAAGCAACACCCTTCCCGATCATTATGAGAAAACCGTTGATTTTCAATCAGTCATCCAGTTGCTACCGAATCTGCTTCGGTTGTGGATGCAACCCTTAATTATCCATCGTCTGATGAAAGACTATCGTTCGGGAAATATCCTATTTTCTACCGTTCACTTGAACTCTGATTTGTGCTGCACCTAACCTTGTCTTGCCTTTCAACCGTTGCTATGTTTGTCAATAACCAGATGCTATTGATCGGGCACCACGGTGATAGCAACACTGGGATGGTGGAGACCAGCCACAGTTTGTTCAAGATTCGAAACGCGTACACCCCGCCACATCGTGCCGGTGAGCACAACTATGATCACTTATCACCAGTCAATCGCGCCGACTTAACAGGAGGGCTTAACATTTTGGAGAACAGCACAGTTGAACTCGACCAGATCATGTACACGACGGGTTCAGAAGGGTCAGTTACTGCATTCCAGACGATCCCCCATCGGAAGCAGAAGTGGTCCAGGAGTTCAAGTTACTGAAGCGTAATAAGGCTCCTGGACCAGACGTCCTCTCACATTATCTTTACAAGGAAAGCGGGGAGATGTTGATATCAGAACTGACGAAGGTCCTCCAAACGATTTAGGAAACTGAAGAACCACCTCCTAATTGGTGCCTGTCAACAGTGATTCCCCTTTTCAGAAATGGGGCCCGAAGTATATGTGACAACCACAGAGGCATCATTCTAGTGCCTGTTGCGTCCGACTTACTCACTGGTCTCATTCTGCGTCGGTTCGCTAAGCCCAGAGAAAGTCAAACACGCAGAGAACAGGTAGGATCCCGATCCGATCGGGAATGCGTTGATCACATTTTTAACTTGCGATGAATCTTGGAGCATAGGCACCTTTACAGGCAGCCGACGATCGTGGTGTTTCTGGACCTGAAGGCTGCTTTCGATTCAATTGCTTGCAACGCTCTCTGGAGTTGTTTCCTTCGCAAGGGAGTATCAGGGAAATATGTGAATCTATTGAGATCACTGTATGCTCACTCTGCAAGCAGGGTGAGAGTTTATGGACAACTGTCCCGTGTGTTAATCACTTCAAGTGGTGTCCCTCAAGTGTGTTCGACTTACATCCTCTTGTTCAGTTTTGTCATGGGTGAAATTCTGGAGGGTGCACTTGAGGAGTCTAGTTGGCTTGGTGTTGAGCTTCTTCCTGGCGCTAGATTGACCGATCTGGAGTACGAGGACGACATTGTGTCACTTAGCCTCTCTACCGAAAACATGCTGGACAGGTTGAGCGGCCGAGCTGGATTGTATGGAATGCGCTTTGCACCTTCAAAGTGCAGTGTTGCTTCAAGACTGGGACATTTCCACTCCTACTTTCTTCAGTGCAAGTAATCCGCTTAAGACTGTGAACAATTTCACATACTTGGGTAGCACTATTTCGTCAGCCTGTAATATTGCTGATGAGATATTAGCGAGGATAGCAAAGGCACGAGTTACCTTTGCCAAATTGCGTCACCTGTGGCGTCGAAAAGACGTCCGGTTGCAGCTGAAAGGAAGGGTATACAATGCCTGTCTGCGATCCATTTTGCTGTATGCCTCGGAAACGTGGTCTGTTCACAAGAAAAATATCAACACGCTTGCTGTGTTTGACCATCGTTGTCTCCGCCAGTTGGCTTATATTACTCATGAGTCAATACGAAATGCTTGCATCTACCAGTGTTCGTGTTCTAACAGTGTTGTTCAAACTTATGAAGAGAACGAACTGTTTCAAATTATATTACTTGGACTGATCGCGTGAGCAATGTGACAGTTCGCTTGCGCGTATTCTGGAACGCTCAGAATGCGCGATCAATTGGTCAACTACTCACATTGCACAGCTTGCGATGGTTAAGTCACGTACTCCGTATGCCTTCTGGGACCACCAACAGTTGGATGAAACCGCATGGTGGTCAAGCGACAGAGTGGTCACGAAATATGAAGACCCTGACTGTAAGGTAGGTGCCGTCTGCCTGGATGGGGTCCTTGTGGTCACTCAAATCTCTGATTAGAGACGCTATCGGAGATGGCGGTGTGTTGCAATCACTGGTGTACCTGCATCCATACCATTTCTAGTTTTTCCGCTTAGTTTTCGTTCATTAATTTTCAACCTTCTTAGTAACGTTTTCTTCTAGGATATTCCACGTCACTGTTGAGATGAGCGGCAGCCCGAGTCACCGCATCTTTTGGTCAGCCTCATGGCTGCTATGATGAACATGCTTCTTCCTATGTTGGAATCCGGTGCTCGAGACGTAAAGATCATGAGATGCAAATATCTGCAGTAGTCTTCCGTCACTGTCAGCGCGTTGTGGCTGAACACCAAACAAACCTCCCAGCCGCTTCTTCTCCGGACGAAGACGATCAAGCTGAGAATTAAAATCGCCGGCTAGCATGGTGATGTTACATTGTTTTTTCTGCTTGAGAAGGTTGACAAGAGCGTTATGGAACACATCTTCGGTAGCATCCGAAAAGCTATCCGTTGGTGCGTACGCCAATATAATGAATATACAACGCCTTGCTGCTGTGCGTTGACGTATTTAATCTGACAGCGCACAAGTGATTGCTCACTGGGATTCAGTCGAGCAAAGATTGTTCTGCTGTGGAACTCAGTACGATCCCAACCCCAGTTTGACCACAAGATTCAACTTCAGCGTTACCAGAAACCCTGAGAGAAAAGCGCTCGAGCCGACAGTTATCTGGAGATGTGCCCAAGTGAATAACGGTGCTCGAATCGTAGACTGGCGACTCCGCACGCAGCACACATCAAACTACAGGCTTGTGGGCTTATTTAACAGACCAGCCTGCTGAACAACTTGTCGAAGAGTGTTGACTTTGAAAGCGCTCATATTCACCAGTTATCTTGGCTTTGGAAAACAATTGTCACCCGAGAGCACATGGAGGGCAGAATAATATAAATTCGTAATGGATAAGTAATGTTGCAGTCGGTAAAACGGCAACTTCTGATACTTCCTGGTCGTTTATGCGGCGAAAGTGGTTTGAATTTAGATATCCCACCCCGGGTCTCTGATTCGAAAATCTAGTCTGTGAGACAACACAGCACAAAGTTTACTTACGGGTCCATGTCCGGAGCCAGTAACGCAAGAGTCCGACTCACTTGACCAACCTGAGACCGCAGTGAATAAGTCTGATTCTTAGAATTGCCAAGCGCAGTAGATGTATTCGAAGCTACATCAAGCTTTTGGATTACACCCAGTGTTGTTCGACCGTATTAGATAAAGCACCGGCGGTTACGGTCAGCTGTTGGACGATCGGAATGCTTTTTGTTCGAGTGTACTCCTTCTAACCTCCATCTTAATTCGGAAAATAGCAGAGCCGCAACCACAAAAACAGTTCTGCCGTGTGCTCATAAAATCGTGCCTCTACCTGATCACTAGTGTGACGTACAACCCTGTGAGTACGCCTGCTTTTTGACCGACTGTTCCGTTTTGGCTTGTCTGACAAGATTGCACCTAGGAGGACCGAAGTCCTAGCAGCATATCCCTCCGGATCGATACAGTTCACCAGCCTGGCCACCAAGTAAGTGTAACAGAATGGGTCAGATGTTGCAAAATAAGTCAATCACAGAGAAAACTTCACCAAATAGCATGATTAACGCGTTCAAACGCTTCGACAGATTTAAGGTATACTACATCTATGTCAATACCCAGGTCAACCGTTTTCACTCATCTGTCAGTGATTAACAGAAGTTATTTGTTGCTCCATCTTCCTAGATTAGGTTCCAGTAAGTCGTTTACGTTTAACCAGACCAAATTCTTGGATAAAATTCAATCGAACAATGAAGAACGTCCAGTCATGTGTCCAACAAGTGGGCAGGTTCTCTTTTATTGTGTGTGCTTGAACAGCGAGCAAACGTATTGTGGGATTTCGAAGTTTTGGCCTCAACTCGTCAGCCATGTACTAAAATCAGTCGGATTGTTTGCGTCCATCCGCATGACAACAGCGATTGTACGGAATGAATAAACCCCATCATTGATTGCGAAGTAAATGCCTACAATAGGTCGTCGCATCTAACCGATAATCTTTTCTTTTGTTGTCACAGAGCACCAATCCCAAGTTCTTTGCGATCACTGAAACCTTAATTGACAGAGAGTGACAACTAATAATGTATAGCATCAGGCCATTTTAGTAAGCAACTGGCGAACTTGAATCGAGATGATAATACTTCACAACATTGGTCTTCTTGCTGTTCTGCAGCTTTTGCAATTTAAGATATTTCGATGTTACTTTCACATGTCCCGATATCCGCTTGAGATTTTCAAAGGTCTTTTTTATATATATTCGGCAAACGGGATCGCACGACTAGAATACACTCCGATAAAATACAGACTGATTGTTCTCGATTCGTACGGAGTAAGCGGACACGGATCTGTTAGATACAGGGTGTAACTGAAGCTAGTTCGCCTGTCATCATAATCACAGCAGCCATGAGGCTGACCAAAAGATGCGGTGACTCGGGCTGCCGCTCATCTCAACAGTGACGTGGAATATCCTAGAAGAAAACGTTACTAAGAAGGTTGAAAATTAATGAACGAAAACTAAGCGGAAAAACTAGAAATGGTATGGATGCAGGTACACCAGTGATTGCAACACACCGCCATCTCCGATAGCGTCTCTAATCAGAGATTTGAGTGACCACAAGGACCCCATCCAGGCAGACGGCACCTACCTTACAGTCAGGGTCTTCATATTTCGTGACCACTCTGTCGCTTGACCACCATGCGGTTTCATCCAACTGTTGGTGGTCCCAGAAGGCATACGGAGTACGTGACTTAACCATCGCAAGCTGTGCAATGTGAGTAGTTGACCAATTGATCGCGCATTCTGAGCGTTCCAGAATACGCGCAAGCGAACTGTCACATTGCTCACGCGATCAGTCCAAGTAATATAATTTGAAACAGTTCGTTCTCTTCATAAGTTTGAACAACACTGTTAGAACACGAACACTGGTAGATGCAAGCATTTCGTATTGACTCATGAGTAATATAAGCCAACTGGCGGAGACAACGATGGTCAAACACAGCAAGCGTGTTGATATTTTTCTTGTGAACAGACCACGTTTCCGAGGCATACAGCAAAATGGATCGCAGACAGGCATTGTATACCCTTCCTTTCAGCTGCAACCGGACGTCTTTTCGACGCCACAGGTGACGCAATTTGGCAAAGGTAACTCGTGCCTTTGCTATCCTCGCTAATATCTCATCAGCAATATTACAGGCTGACGAAATAGTGCTACCCAAGTATGTGAAATTGTTCACAGTCTTGAAGCAACACTGCACTTTGAAGGTGCAAAGCGCATTCCATACAATCC
>JTDE01006848.1:0-15656 GCA_014338405.1 Paragonimus skrjabini miyazakii | reverse complement strand
CGATACCTTAAAAAAGACAGTTATTAATCGAGTGACACCCTTCCAAAAGACCCGGGTACAACACGTCGGGCTCACCAATTGTTGAATTGGTCCAACAGATTAATACCCAGTCTGTTGTCACTATCGAAAACCAATCGACAATGAAAAGTAAGGACTCAGCGCGTTGACCCTTATGTATTAGTATCGGCCCTGGAAAAGAGAGTACAGAGAAAACACGTCAAGCTAGCGGGGCACGGAGCGAGTTGTCATTGTAGCCCCGGGACGGATGTTACCAATGGAATAGCTCGACTAAAACAAAAGTAGGCAAAAAGCCAAGATCATAAAAAATGTACAAGTGAATGCGACTATCAAAAATATCATTTATTATAGTCGCTACAAGTCAGCTATATCTATTGCAGCGAAACATGCCGCTTTTGAATTATTCATAATCATTATTTAAGGAGAAAATCAATCGCACAAAAATATTTCATTCAGTGACGTTTTTATCATTGATCTGTCAGTGAAGTAGAAATGATCTTCTCTACTCAACTGACTCGGCGATTCAGGAGTTGATGCACAGGTTCGGAGCAAAGACCAAAAGTTTCTGAATTTAATCGGCTTTTCCTGTTCAGTGTCAAGCCACCGACTGTTGAGCTGGATGGTACTCATTGAAAAAAGGGTTTACAGTAAATAAGAAGAAAAAGTCAGATTAATAGCATAATAAAATTTTTTGAAAACGAGAGTCAAGTAATGCTTTAAAACAATGCCTAGAAGCGCTGCTAACGACTTCAGGAAAGAGACTGTTCCAACGGTTAAAAACCCTGTAAAAAAGAGCTGCTGCCCAAGGAATGTCCGAGGACGAATCTTGAAAGTCTCCTGTTATGTCCTCGCCGGCCGTCATTAGTTGCTATGATGAAGAACTGTTCAACGAGACCTAATCTGAAGAAGAAGTGTGTAAGAATTAAATCACGGCGGAGTCGTCGAAATTAAAGTGGGTATAGATCAAGAATTTCAAGTCGGGACTCGTACACAAAATTCCTTAAGCCCGTGACTAGTTTGATAGCTACGTGCTGGACACGCTCAACAGCCAATATATCCTCCTCCAGGCCGGTATGCACGACCTGATTAGCATATTCAGGAAGCGGCCTTATATAAACCCCGTAAAGCGTTTGAAACGTTCTCTTATCTATGCGGGGGAAAGTGAGCTTAATCATCCTGAGTGCGGCAAATCCCATGTTTGGTGCCACTTCATGGTGTTACGCAAAGGATAAGTTAAAATACAAGCGGATGCCCAGATATTTCTTCACTTCAATGCTATGCTGAGTGCATCATGAATCACAAAAGCATTGCCACAGTCTCCATCGAGTGACATATGTGCGCAAATACTGTCATTTATTTGGGTGCTCGTTTTAATAGGCGAGCCATAATTTTGCACGGACTACTACTACTATTAAGACTGACTGACCGATCGCTAGTCGAAGAGTGCCGATCGTCCGTTTTAAATATTGGCGCAACCGTCGTTTTATCTATGCGCTAGGAACGCCGCCAGTCTGGAGTGTATATATATATATATATATATATATATATTTCAAAGGGGTTCTGCCAGACTAGCAGCCACATTCTTAAGAATTCTAGGATGGATCTTGTCAGGACTCATTACACTGTATGAATCAAACGTGAATAAAAGAATTTCAACAGTTAACACAGAAAATTCGGTGGTAACCAGCGCTTGCTAGAAATTCTGCAGCGGAAGGATAGAATGTCAATTCGGCAGTGCAGCCTTGTAGACTGTCGAGTGGTACTTCCTGAATAACTCCGCCACAACTAAAACGTCAGATGAGGTCTTCTCGTCAGGCAGTCGCAGATAAAGAGCCGAGGGTTTGTTCTTTCTTAGCCGTCGCGTATGGTAAATGAGAAGATTTTTTTTCCGCGGGCTCTAAGGAGGACCTTTTCTTGTACGGGATTGGTGTGTTCACTGATTTTCCGTCTACACTTATTTCGAACAATGTGGAACGCGCTTAGATTTTCCAAGTTTTACGTAAGTGAATAAATAGGAACAGTTATCAAGGAGACGATGTATTCTGCGCAGAAGAGGTGGCTGACAAGAGAAAGTACACAGTTTTCGAGGCACAAATATTTTGTCCACCTTCTCAATTGCGCCTTGAAGTGCGCAGTAGTTCTGGTCCACGGAGTCATAATCAAGAAGAAGTGAACCCAGGTGGCTTCTCAGTCCGTTGCTTGCAGGTTAATTGAAATTTCAAACTGTGAACTTATTGTTGGTTGTTGTAACCACTAACAGATAAGATAAAGCACGAGCAGAGAGTGTTTGCTGTGTTCAAGTGGTGACTTGATGATCATCATGTCTACCAGGCAGCTGTCATTAATGATAACTAGGTGGAACAGAGAGGGAAGTTGCTCAGGAGGATGCCGCGTCAGAGCGTTCACATGCAGTGCCCACGCTCTCCGTCGTATCAACGTCGATAAGGAACTCGAGAATCCGCTTTCACATTCCCGATGAGCAACTGATGTCTAGTTTGTCTTGGACCGTTGATGTCGCCTCAATGGTGATCACAGCACCAGGGAGAGCAAACGCTATTCATTCATTCAGGGACTCTAGTTTCAACTTTATTTTGGACAGGGTCCGTTGGTGCTCCTCCATCCTACTCCCTATCGAAGAGTTAAAAACAGATACAGAACTTAGAAGAGCTCCGCATTTGCAATCACAAGTTTTCTGCGTCTTTCTACTTTTAGTGGTGCTTGCGTGATTAGTCAACCACAAAGCGGCGCCTTAGCTGAGGTCAAACCTACTGTTCATGCAAATCAAATTGAGAAATGAAGAGGTAAGCTGCTTTTGCTGGTGTTCGTTAAGGCTTGTGCATATGAAGTGATACCACCTCTGGCACTGGTAGCACTGCAGACTGTTTTGCACGGACAGTTTTCACCCCTACCAGCTGCAAATGTTCACTGTCTCAGTCAACGTTTGCTGAGTCCCAGCGCTGTGAAATCTAACTCGAGTCATTGTCGATAGGAGCAAGCAGTATGCAATAAAAAACAGATACTACGTAGCCTAAATACATCAATGCACAACAAATTAGTGTTATTCGCTAAAGAATAACAATAATCGTATGCAGTTGAGCCAAATCTCGAGTTACCGGCGCTGGCCAGCAATCCGACACCTGGCCTACTCCTGAACACCTTGACCGAGTCTTAATATCAGGTTACGCTACCTATCGGAAGGTAATCACACCGACCGTCACCAGAAAACTCACACGCCAGATGGGCAAAACCAGCAGCTCTCTGCCAAGATCCTACCTGTTTTGGAACATGCTGATCCTCTCGTCATCGTCAGAATAAATTTGTGCCCAGTCGCCCATGGGGGATCAAGATAAATCGATTGAGCGCTTGGCAAAAATAGCAGAAATATTGGTAAAACGTTATCGCCCTCATTGGGATAGGTGTGTTCTCGTCGTGACAAATTCGACACTTGTACAAGACATGGTGACACTTCCTGCGAATGTTTTAAGGACAGTAACGCCCAAGCCCACTTGTGTTGGTGACAGACGCGACTGGCTCGTCAACGAGCTAAATAGAGCTATCCAATAAAACAATACCCAGCCCAGTTTTTCCATTGAAGGACACCAGCCAATGAAAACCAAGATTAAGCGCGTTGGTCCCGAATACTATTTTCATTAACACTGGAAAATTGATTGCATAAGTGAAGCACATCAAGCAAATGGGTTGTATTTATCAGCAATTTTGTGGCTTCTCTAAGGATCCAGGCTGTAAATGTGTTCCCTTGCTTGTCCGTTCTGTACTCATGATCCTGTGTACATCTGCTATAGGAGATCTGTTGAGAACTCAGCGCTACTTTCTTCATTCGTGCAACTAATTGCACACAGTTAAAGTCTGCCATTTTCCCAACAACCAGTTTGTCATTCCATTCCTTAAGGTCGTTTAAACTGTAACTTTACTAGCGTTTTAGGCTTACCCAAAAGTTCTACGCACTTTTGAGTGCGCTGACTAAGCTGGAGCCCGCCTCTCGCTTCTTTTCTTCCCTTGGTTGCTGCTGTTGATTCTAAATTAAGCTAGAACAAACTACTCGTCAGATTTCAGAACATTATTAGAAATAAAAGGTTTGTTGCCAAACCTTATTGAATTTTTTTCGGTTCATTGTTCGTTGGGAGGACATTTTGACCGCCGTGCAGGGGATACGTTTTAAATTGCTAAAACACGAGAGTCGTGCGTAAACTCAATTGTCCAGGGGCATAGAGAAAGTTTTGGCTTCTGAGCCTTGATGGAAGTTACGGTGTAACAACTTGATTAAGCCAAATCTAGGTAAAGGAACTAACTATTCAAAGACATTTAATGGAAGACCACTTTCAGCAATACTGAAAGCCTCTTTTGTGGCAGTCTTTCTTGATTCCTTACGGCGGACTTAGGGAAAGGAACCAACCAGTCAGCACGAGTGTAGTTTGAATGCATCTTGAGATTAGCAAAAGTAAAATTAGTGACAATCTTATGACAATTAAAAACTATATCCGAACCTCACTAAAGCTGCAGTCAGACTGCAATGGCGACTGTGCGCTTCACTCATCCAGCTGCGCTTCCTACTCCCAACCCTTAGTTCTGTCGCACACAACACTCATGGGTCTTTGTGATAATTACAGAAAACATAACGCTGAAAATAGCGTGGGTTAAATTTAATATAAAAATATATCAAACAATTCCACTGGAGAGCATCAATATCTTCATTCAACGTCTGTTGATGATCACAGGATATCCAGCGGTTTCCGCCTGCAATAGATTCAACATTGAATCCACTCCTTAATCTGGTAGTGTGCACCTCTGATGCGTCTTCATGGCCGCTTCTTTAATGAAAAGGTTTACAATGCAAAGAATAAAAGTTTAAGGTTAATGTGATACCGGAGTATCTCGCTTATCAGAAAAGATTAAACAACAACCTGCTGAATAAACCTACACCGGATTTCATTCCGCTTAAAATGATGAAACATTCATTAATCAAGTTTTATCACGAGACAGCAGACGGAAACCTGTAAAAGTTGAAAATAATGCTGAAAGTTACATTGAAAGGGGAATAGCTTGTTCATAAGGAAGGATACGATAATGCACCTCTTGCAGTGACAGAAAAAAGACTCACCTTTTGTACTTCTAACACCTACATGAGTTTTGGATTACATGATATGATGTTCGAAGTGGCAAACCTTAAATTCAGTAAATTCATCAGCTGCTGAACTTTGGCAAAGGTATCTGGAAGAATGTTTGCTATTTGGTATAGATCGTCATTCCTTCTGACAGTGGGAAATAGCTGAATGTTGACTGAATTTCGTTAATTCCTAACTGCAACCCACATCCGCAAATGCCAGCTACTAATGGAAAGTTCAACAAAATAATATTCCTAGGGCAAATTATGCAAACTACTCCACTACACAAGTGCATTCACAAATCCACAGAACAACAGCACCCGGCCACACCAACCTACTACACACCATGTGCGGTGTATATTGTGAAGTGGCGTTCGGAAGTCAGAAAAATAGATGAATCAGAAGACATCACTTTGTAAGTCCGAAGGGTAGAGTAAGCATTTGCAAGCAGTTTAAAATGAGTACAACCTCCATACGTTCAAACTACAGCCCCCCAGTTGAAAGTTTAGCGACAATCGCAACAACTACACTGATGTGACACACATGTGATACCTGAGTGTAGCTGTATTCTAACTGAGCCTTGTCCTGTTTGATATCTAGGTGGAAGACTATGTAGCTTCACCACGATCCTGGGAACTGACCTCCTATATCTTCTTGTTTATGGTTCCTGCCGCTGATAACACTTCCATATCTGTCTACAGTTAAAGCTCACTCACACTTGACCTAAGTGTCCGGTATGTATTTGGCTGGGTTTTCACAGTCAGTGGTACTTTTATTTTTTCTTGCGATTAATTCTCTTCAAACATTTGATGACATGACTGAAGAGCAAGGAAAGTAGTCGGTCGACTCTCAAACAAAACCAGTCATTCAAAGCAACCAGGAGTGCACCGAGGTTATCATCCATCGTATTCTTTAACCAGAATAGCCTCAAAGTTATGCATTTTTATATCAGAAGTTCTCGCAGTTCGTTTGCTCTGTCAACGAATCACTTCCAGTCATGTTATCACTTGCGCACCAAATAGGACTAACAAACTGCTGAGGTTGTGCCGATCAGAATGTCTGACCCCGGACGAGTTTGAGTAATTTATGGCACAACATGAACATACCCTTAAAAATGGAATAATCAACCCTTCTAAAACTCCATACTTTAGACGGTTTTCAGAATATCAGGTGACTAACACCCATGTGGTCAATATTGTATTTTCACCAAGATCAAAATCTTAGGCAGGTAGCTTATTCCTTATGAACAGTGACTGATAACTTGTCTTATCAACAAAACCGTGTTTATTAAGGTTGACGTGGTTTGCACCAATAATCAGATTCCGATTGAACAGGCGAATTTTCTTAAAACCACAACCATTTGGCCTGTTGAGGATTTTCTGAACGTCACTTGTTGTCAGCGGCGTTGCCTGAACATTTCTGTATTTCATTCGTAAGGTAGATCGCGGTTAAGATTTCTTTTACCCCTGCCTCAGCAGCTTGCCAGTTGTCAGTTCTTTAGCAGAAGAATACTTGCGATAATTTTGGTCCCCGTTCACTAAAAAACTTAGCACGGCATAACCATTAATTAGCCAAAATTGACTTTCTAAGGTCTAATATATAATGCTTAGGCCACAATGTTTCTGCCTACGGTATGCAGATTTTGCCAGCTAAGATAAATGATATCTCCGACTCTCGTGAGTTAGAGCCTTTCATACTGCCCAGACTTTTGTCAGCCTGGTAAGTTACTACCAACAATTAACACCCGATTGCGCCTGACCAAATAGGCTTTTCACAGTCACTTCTAGAAATTCAAGCCGTCTTTATTATGACTCTTCTGACTCACTCTAACGCCTAGTCTCCAGCCACACCCTATTGTGATGTCTCGGATTTGAATGTTGATGCAGTATTACAGCAGTCTGTTCTATCGCGCCTTAGTATTTGCGCTGCCGTTCGGCTACTAGTAGGTCTCTTTTTCTGGCCTTGGGTTAGCGCTGACGTTTGCAGTAGTGCATATCATCGCCACGCGTGACATTGAACTGATTGACCTGATAAACTACCCGTTCCCCATTTACCCCCTTTAATGATTCCCCTGTAAAATTCGTGATATAAATGTGATGTATTTAGCCTGATGATGAATCGCTGAAAACGAGCTTGTTCGCTACACAGTATTTTTCATGACTGCACTGGGAATTTTCGCACGAATTACCTTTGTCTATTTGACGAGTACCGTAAGAATTTGGGCCACCCAGGTCATGAATGTCAGCGCTTGGCCCGTCTACTTTAGCGTGCAAATTTCCAGTCAGTACTACACTGTCCGTGCGCGACGCCGTATGCAAACGGTCAGTGAGCCGGTGAAAAGTTCATTATTTCCCGGCGTCTGAAGTGTAACGTCTTGCGGCATGTGACGCTAAAACAAACAGGCATCGTTTGTTATGGGCACCTCTCGATGACCTAGCCACACTTTCGAGTTTGATAAGGTAGAGTGAGCAGTTAACGGATATCCAGTCAAGCAATACTTTGTGTGAATGCGCTTGAGGTTATTCGAACACCGCTTTCGCCAATGAATTTAGCCGCACCGTCTCCAGACAAGCATACGTTCTACGTACACGTCAAAGCGGCTGACGGAGTTTGATGTTGAGGCACTGAGCTAAAATCCCGAAGCATGGTTTCAGCGAAACAACAGACATTGGTGGAACGAGTTTCCTAAAAAGGTGCAGGGGCTATCTGATGACTTATTTGGACAAGTGTTCTAGCATTGAGGGTAGCAAGCCTAAATGGTTTTCGGAGGTTCAATAGGGGTTTGTTTCCTTCAGGCAAAGAAGACGTGATGTTTGATACACTAACATTCTGGCTGATTTTCAATTTAGGAGGCAAATCTATTGAGTGTCTGAAAACAAGACTGTGAGGGGTCAGCAATAGAATGATCAATTGAAAAATAATGAAACTTAGAAAAAGTGGATTAGTGCTGTATAGTTTGACGTGGGTGCAAAACCGGTCGCCGACAACGGCTGAGGTTTTGTTGTTGAACGACAAGACAAATTCATAGTTGACATACTTTTAGATTCAAAGTTGTGGGAGCCAAATACATTTTGATTGCCCGGGCTGAAAAACGGGGTTGGCTCGAGGGGCCCCAAAGAGACCCACTGCTCAAAAGAAGCCGAACCCGCAGGGCAACGGAGCGAAGCACGGGATTTGCGGTCTATTACAGGCAGATGATCAGAAGTGATTCGGTTTATACGCTCCTCAAATGGAGTTCATCAAGTCAGGATGTCCAATGCACCCTGCGACAGGTTGCTGCAGATGTTACGCAACATTTCGGAGTTTCGCAAACAAAGACAGGTATGATATGGTAGATATGTCTAGCCAGAGATTTTAATACTGACAGGGTTGTTGGGACGCTATCCTTCTTGTTTCGCGGGCCGCTGACCAAACTAGTTCACCCGCCCTTCAAATGGGATTCAGACATTCAAGGTGTCCGGCACAGCTTGCGTTTTCGCTGAAGTTGGTTATGACCAAGATGATTCGTACGTCTTTAGGAATTTTGATGGTTGGTGGATACTTGATATATCAGCAGGCCGTACAGACAGCACACCAGACAGATGGCATGATATCCGGGGGTCTATGCTTTTCAGGTGGAACAACCGAAACCGGGGTAACACACACTTCGTCAAAGTACTGTCAAAAGGCTTATATGACACTTTATAGATGGTCCAGTTTTCAACCTTGATTCCACCAAGTTATGGTAGTACTAACACCCATTGTCCACTACTGCTTATTCACTGGGAGAATCACGGTTATTTATCAATTAGCCCTTACTTGGAAGAATGTTCCACAGTAAACAACCTGTGGATGCTCCCGGTGGCGTTCGACTGGCCAACGACATCTTGTTAACATGTAAAAATAAATGACTGGTTTTATTGAATTGGTTTGCGACAGTTAATTGCTGGTTATCGTTTATTCTGAAGAGCAGTTTACGCAACTTCATTCAAACAAAGGACAGGTGCAGGCATCAAAATTAAGCAACAAACTGTGAAAAATGGAAAGTTAAAGCAAGCTGTTTGCCAAATGTAGCAAGCTAGATGGCTAATAACACTGAACAGTTGACAGCTCCTTGGCCACACGGTTTTGCCGACCATAACACATATCGTGGGTAGTCCAGTACGACTGGAGAATATGAGTCAGACTTTCTGGTTAACCGCAGTTGTCACGGCAGAGATCTGAGTGATCACTTCGGCCACCTGGAGAGTTCCGGACCTTAGTCCAAAGAAGACCGCATCGGGGGTAGAGGGCTAGAATTAGGGTCCTTGGGGAAAATGCGGTCTGGATTGAACAGCCAACGACTGGGAAGTGGAAAGAAAGAAATTTCCTAAAGACCACGATCATCTGTTGTATGATCAGACTTATTCAGTCACGCCGAATAAGCCTTCTTCTTGGTCGTTGCTACCACACCCTGAACGCGTACCGGGACAGTGACGTCCATCATTATAGGGCCAAACTAGTCATCTTTGATCATTTTACTCAAAATTGGACATTGATTTGAGTGCAGTCTCTTCATTCGTGATTTGCACGGGATAGGAATGGTGGTGGACAAACTCGGAAAACCCAGGTCACCCAACCTAACTGGGGTGTGGATGTAGCCGATTGTAGTGTCTTTGGGGAAAAAGAGCCACTTCCAAACAAACTAGCAAACTGTACAACCCATAGTTAGCGTAATACAGCGCGATTCGGTGGGCTCGGCTCGAAATTAGCAAGTGGTTCATTTTCGGGATCATGTGCTCTCTCACAAGGTATAGGCGCTGGTACGGCTTCAGGGGCGCTGTGATGGTTTCTCCCGGCATCATCCGAAGCTGTAGTCGGTGACTGGTCAATGTTTCACCCTTCAAGGTGAACGGGACACCGAGGTTGGTTACCCTGTCAGAGGCGTTTAGTGAGTGGATGATGTCAGGGTCGAATTGAATAGACTCGTCGTCTATAGCTGTTGCGTTGTGTTTATGGTCGCCACAGATAACTTTAGGTTTAGTCTTTCGCCTGTTTATCATCCATCCGGGTAAATCCACAGCACTAGCGGCGGATAGAGGCTCCTCGGAAGGATGTATCGGGTCCTCGACCAGATGGATCAGAGCGCCAGCGTAATCAAAACCGCTGACCAATATATCGTAGAACTGATAGCTCCGGTCTGGATAGAGCCAACATTTCATTTATTACCGTGATAAATAACAACGATAACAGTGGGTCGCCCAGAAAAACACCACGCTGGGAGTGGAAGACGGAGTCTTCGAGCGCGATGCAGGCGTTCCAGTAAGGACCAGCAGTGGAATGTGTTAGAAATGGAGGAGCCCCGAAAGGCTGGACCGATTTGATAGTCAAAACTTGCGAGATAGAATCGAACACCTCGGACACTTCAGTAAGGTCCGCACACAAACTGGGAGACGTGATTCATGAGTTTCGGGGCAGGAAATTTAGTAATGAGGTCGCTTCGAGACAACCATCACGATGTAGAAATGAGAATTGAAGAGTGAGCATACTTCCACGATCAGTCTCTTTCGAAAGGATGCTGGTTTGAAGGTCTATCTGGTTGCAAAAACTGCGAGCATCTGAGAATGATGCTCAACTTAAAAATTTGATGTTTTGTAATTGTCACCGTTTTTGCACCTATTTGCCCAAGTTTACACGCACAATTAGTGTTTAAACCGTGTGGATGGAAAACACACTTTTTCTTGAAGGTCGCAAGCCGTTCGTCCTTTCGCCGCTCCGTGTCGGTTGTGCGCTAATGTTTGAGGAATTAAGCGTCGACGGAATCAACTATCCATTTCAGCGAATTTCTGGATTTATCCGTTTCAGGATTACCTCCGCTGTAGACTCAAAATCTCTTTGGAGCAACGTAATAAATCGAATCCACTGGAAACACGTTCAGTCATTGTAGTGAAACTCCAAAATAACGCACCTTCACGAACAACTGTGAGTCGGTTTTTTTGTTTGCTCCAAATCTCTGCTTGGTGATCGTATCTAACCTGTATATATTGTTTAGATCCACTATAGTTGTTTGCTGTAGCTATGGAATACGCAACTGTAAACATCCTGAACACTGGTCGTTGCAGAGTACTGGTCAACGTAGAACATAGTGATCACTTTAAAAACCGGATGACATCGTCATCCGCTAAGAGGTCATTCGAAACACTGACGAAAATTGCGCTACACCGGTAGGTCTAGGACCAGATCATGCTTGATTTAAACCACGATCCACATTACTGTAAACATCAGTCACTAGTTAACGTAATGTGTCTGGCCATATAAGCCAGGACTACTTTTGTCTGGACTAATCAAGAGACTTTGAAAGTAAGTTATTTATATGGACTTAAAAACATGGTCTAAGTATCTATCATATGGCGAGCTTTGAAGCGATTCTAACATAGCTCAGCAAGGTGGGAGATCATACTTCTGCTACTACACCTGTCTTGGATTATCAGCTATATGTCATCGCCGAGAAAATTCCAGTGTGCTTAAGGGTGGTTGAGTGTCGTTGATCTAGTTAGAAGTTGGAAGGTATTAGAAACACTACTTAATCTATGATAAGTTTGCACTGATACTAGCTAAAAAAAAGAATGAGTAGACATTATAGAATTATTTGAAGTGAGGAAATGAGCAGCGAATACCGTAAGAAAGGGTGGGTAATGTCATTATGATTTTGTACAGAATGCGTCAACAGTATTGCAGTGCATGTCAAAGGTAAAGTTGATATTTTATGAATTGGAGCTTCTGTTGCACGTACAGATGTCGTATCCTAAATGTTGACAGAAAACCGAAAATTATTTCTGGTATTGAGGCAGGTAACAGTTTAGTATGTCCTCTCAAATGTTACGTAAAGTAAAATGAAAACCCAAGCAAAAGGATGCCTACTTTTTAGTAAACCACTATAACTGATCATATGGTTCAGTTTCAATATTATAAATCGCTAAACAAAAATTACTGGTAATTTGTCCCACGATTGAATTGCAAATGACATTTCTGGGACAGCTTATTCAGAAAAGTGCATCAATTTTCACTTAGGATACTTATATTAACGATCGGTCCCACGTTTAAAAATAATCTGCTACTTTATATTATTTGCTGCCACAATTGATTTCACCCTTAGAGTTCAATAAGATATGACGAAATTTTAAATATAGATATGTTTTAACTGTGTTCCATAGATTCCGAAGCTGTTAAGCAAGTGGCTTCTTTTAACAAACATGACGTACTCTGATCAGGCTCAGGTACGTTTTGAAAATTATAGGGTCTTTAAAGTTTGCTTGTTATATTATGACTTGATATGAAACGATTTGAGACAGTGTAGATTTTAACCATAGGACGTTCATGATCCATCGTAGAGTATATACTTCATTTCATCATTTTGGCAGGTTTGAAAAAATTAGTTCCCGTTAGACGTTTAAACAAAATCGAACACAAAACGACAACGTAGCGAAGAAGAATTTTTTATCCTGCTTTATTATCAGGCCAATTACAGCACAATAAATGTGAAGAACAGTAACTAGGGTAAGCCAGAAAAATGATCAATGGAGGTTATGGACAGCGTGTTTGTTATCAATTGCGCAATCACTGTTCCAAATCGTGGGCCTGATTGATTGTGGGTTAGGGGAGATTAAGAGTCCGCACGAACTGCTTCTGAGTGCAGAGGTTAGGGTTGCGTAATCGGATATCAATGATTTCGGCAACGGTCAACATTGGGAATCGCCCAATTGTTAATCAATTCCTTGGCACTCGGTAGACAATCTGAAGAGCATCTATCTTACTGACAGAATGATTAGAGTCGGTCAAATGAGCAACACTCACGCTTGAAAGCGTTTTAATCACACTACTGTTCAATCACGTAGGATGATGTTCAATCATTCTATCAGCCAACCGTCTTGTAGTACGACCATTTTAGGATGCTCGACACAGCCAAACAAATGAATACATACAACAGTTGATTGCAGAACACGGAAGTTTGTCTTTCAGTTGTGACGTGATAACGGGTGTTGAACGGAAACTCGCGCAAGACAGGGCGGCATGGAAGGTAGTTTCGACTGACTTTCTGAACTTTCCTGAGATAACTTCGGTCAAGAGATCTTCCTTGAAAGGAAGACTAATAACCGCAAGGTAGAACGACGCGGCTTGTATTGACTAATTAAGTTCACAATAGCATGAATCGTTTATTGCAGTAAACAATCGGGAGGATATGTTGGACAGTGACGGCATAACTACGGATGGTATCTGTATGCGTCGTATGCACGAACGTTCGGTATCTCTAATGGCACAAGAGAGGTAAGTGGAATCAAATTATCGTTAACATTTAGTAATTATGGAGACGAGAATTGTAAAATATAAAACAATGTTTGCTTTTGTCACCAATTTTCAGAAAAATTAAAACACAGTAACAATCAAATTAGCCATCAAGGTAAATCGATAAATCGGACTGTCTGATGGATAACAGTCACACAGTAACCGTGACGCATTGCGAATTCGATTAGTTATGAACTGGGGCAGGTTAAATGTTCACATGAACTTCCTTTGAGCGCATATTTAAGGGTTGTCCTACCGAATGATTTTGCCGTCGGTAACTGCCAGTTTTAAAATTCACACCATTCGGGATCAATTTCTTGGCACATGGTAGACAATCTGAATAGCACTTTTTCATCCCGGCGTATTTACTAGAGTCATTTAACTGGGCAGCGGTCCCCTGTGAAGTTGTTTTAATTTTCTGCTGAACCATGAACGACGACACTAATTTACCTTGTCAGATAGTTATACAGTATTACGGAAACAACAAACAAATTATCCACACACAGGCCGATTATAGAAGTTGGAATTATGTCTTACTGTTGTAGCACAGTGAGGACGGGGGAGTTGAACATCATATGCAGTTGAACTATTTAGTAATTTGGATTGATTGCTATATCCAGCCCCCATGTACGACCTTCAACCATTCGATCGCCAAGGAAAAGCAGATTAACGGTAAGTTATGTTTATTCGCAAATTCCAACATAGATTTAAGCCAGGTGGTTCACATTATTTTTTAATGCAACCTACCATAAGGCCATGTTCTTAAGAAGAAAATTGTTGTAACTCACTAATTTCAGCCTTTAAAACGTTACTCGTACGGGTCAACTAGGCCATCTCAATCAGATCTAGTACGTGGTGTTATTTCTCTCCAGATTTTGTTGAATAGCTCTGTCCGAATGAACTCTCAGACCACTCGAATTGCTTGCCATGGGTTATCCCTTAACGTTGGACCAAGTTCGTTCCTTGTTAAGCCAGCATGCAGAACGTTTATCGGAATGTTGTTCTGACCCTTTGATTAATTTAATTTTGTTATGGGTCGAGTTATATGTGAATTTGATGTCAATCACATTGAGATTTTCATTGGTAAAACGAAAGTGTTATATGTGTTGTGATCATAAAGTATGACTTCATCAGTGACTACAATCTTCACACTTACTGACAAAAATGTCCGTTAGAAGTGGATCATTTTCTGAATAAATCGGCGCCCGATCTCTCTAACAATCAATCCAGTTGCTAAGTAAAGTCTGAATGTTCTGTGTTTGCATGTGTGAGCGTAGCATCAACAGTTTACGGGCCTTAATCCTTAAGATGCTCCGTTTCCAATTTAACACTGGTAATAATTGAACAGCTATTGCATTATATCTTGCCGAAAAAGGTAAGTGAACTGACTGATATTCTAACTTATCCCGACAGCTAGTTCTCTGTTTGTTTTGTTTTGGCTAGCCTGACAATCACCTAGAACAGTGTGAGCTGATTTGTCATTATAAAACTTCAACTGATATTTCCAAACAAGCTAAAATTAAATTATTTCAACTGATCATAATATTGGTCTTCTACGAACTTATGATGCTAGACAATCAAAGTGAATACTATTCTGTAGCCTATAAATTAGGTGACTGAATAAAAAACGGGTAAGCCAACAGTCCAGGTTGCACAATCTTTGTTGATCGAATCATCTATGAGTCACACAACTCACACTGTACTAGGTTAGAGAATGATGTTGTTATGGAACATTTATTTACGGAAAAACAAAACTAAAGTAGTTTATTTAGCAGACGCCAGTCATCATGATCAATAACAGTGCAGGCGGGAAGGACTATTTAACCTAAACGTAGGTTTCCGTATGATGTAAGCTTCTTAAACATTGGTGATTTCAGAAATCTAGGAAGATATGCAAAAGTGCTTTGCAGTAGGCAAGCCAACAGAAGGCCCTTAAGATCACAGTGTACTTTTTGCAAACAACCTTTGACAACTTGCTGATTCATAACTGTTAAAGCCACATAATTCTAAGGCAGATACATACCTGTAGTGGATCTAAACACTATACAAAATTCAAGTATGAACACGAGATCAAGAAGGTGATAAAAATGGAAATGATCGACTTACAATAGTTCACTAAAGTGCTTTGATATAGAATTCCACTACATCGAATGCAGTATCCAAAAGATACAATCCGTCGTGTCGTTCCTAATTAATCTTGGAGGTCAACAACTG
>JTDE01006846.1:7298-27541 GCA_014338405.1 Paragonimus skrjabini miyazakii | reverse complement strand
GATGTTCATCGACATCTTGTGGACGGATTAAAACAAAAAACATGAGCCACCCGAAGTTTTGTAGACGATATATTGATGATATTTGTGAAACCATGAGTGACGAGATCCAAGCGAAAGATTTACTAGAATGCTTATATCCGACCACTCGTTTAACATCAGACAATATGTGCGATGACCGTTCTCAGTCATCATCCGGTTCAAGAGAATGGATGGACAGATCTATTCAACATACCACGTAATAGAATAATGTATGAACCGATCAACAACAGCACTCAAACGCAACCAGTAATCAACTTAACAAAGGACACACAAGAAAGTCAATGGCATTGATTGTGAGACATTACCTTCTGTGTTCTGCTTCAGAAACAAAACAAATGCCTGCTACTGTTAAGTACATGTAAATAGAATCGGCCAATACTATACCATACTGTGCACATGCCCAAAAGAACCGTCTGCGATTGTGTTTTGGCAAGAACTAAACCATAACTTTTATGGTTGTTTATAGCTCTACATGCAGTAAGCACCTGTACGGAGGTCAGGAAAGTAGCTCGAGTTTCAAACGTGCAACAGTCTTACTTCTTGTCTGTGCAAGCAAACAATGGGGAATAGCCTGAATGTGGAGAATGAGACATCTACAGGTAGAATACGGCGAACACAAGTGAACTGCACCTTTTATGCCACCCACACCATAATCCAGTTGTCCATACACATTCGTAGAATGGAAACAATCGCGATTTAGACAAGAACCGTGATATATGTGACTCCGCTAGTTTTGCGAGTAGCCGTGTGAACCCCGGCTAAGATGTTTTCGAGGTCCTGTTGATTTAATCCAACATTATCAAGCGGTTTTCAGGGAGTCCATGCTTTATGAGGATCGCTGAGAGCCGTACAGTTTATTAAGTCCGTCTGCTGATCTGAGAGCAGACCTGAAAATACACCACCTGCGTAATCAGGATGATCGTGATTTCCCGCTCAAAATAAAACAATCTGAAACTTGATACCTGAGCTCACGAACTATGTGCTGACTAAGTTGACTGATGGCTACAAAAGTCATAAAGAAAAGCGTCCGGTTTCAGTACACGATCACAATGACCCTAACCATTGGCCTCAAAGTGACCTGGCTTCCAAAACCGCTTAGCATGAACTGACGAGGGCACACGAGTAGGGAGGCAACAAAAGCGATCAACGATTACAACTCATGTACATTAACAGCTGAGCTAAAACGCCTCTCCCAGAGCTCGAGAATCATACACTTGAACTCAATTACCTAAACATTCACTGTGTGGTATAGGATTAATCAGAAAGAGACTGCCTAGGTAGAATGTGATCAAACAATCGGAGTTGAAGTCAAATAACATGTTGTCCAGCAATTATAATGTGATAGATTTATTGTTCATGTTTAACAGATGAGTATGAGAAGTAAACTGTGCTACTGACAGATTCGAACCGAAGACAGGGACTGGTGCGAATCAGCACTTCCTAAAAGGCACAACTGAGGTGACATAGGGGACAACGCGAAAAGAGCAGCGTTAACAGTGACGACTGAATTCATACACTGGCAGTCATGTTTTCCGATTCAGCAGAGAGTAGATTATTATCTTGGATCAAGAGAGTGACGACTGACGATAGTCCAGCTAACAAATAAGCCCGTTTTTATTCAATTGACGTGTCTATCACAGCGAAGCCAGTTGAAGATGGAAAGCGATTGGAGAAAACCACTTCCGCATTCACGTTAGAACCTGTGGTCCACATGATAATAGAAGTCCATGCCACCGGTTCATTCATGAACCTAAAGTGTTCTTGGGCTGTGTACAATACCGGCATTTTAAAAAGTGAAAACGATGAATCGTAACGCCACGAATCACTGAAGTATGTGATTTACATATTGTAAAACCTGATAGCTTTCGGTCTGATGTTTAGTGGTGTGCTAAGCTGAAAATATTCAAACAAGAAACATGAGAAACGATTCCAGTCTAGCCCTTTTGAACTAACCATCACACTGGACAAATTAATGGACTATTCAGTCAAACGGTATCAAACTCATCGAACGAAATGAGAACGACACAAATTTAGAGGGGAAATTGCGATACTTTACGTTTCTGTTGCCAAGGGTGACATTCAACTAAAGTAATAAATATCTCATTGAAAATTTTTTTAAAAACGTCGTCAGGTGTGTGCACGTTAGTATACGTAGTTCGATAGGAGCAATCGCATAAAAGGTTTATGTGATGAAAATCTACTCGATTCACCGCTTATCCAAACCTCGACACAATAGGAGTTCTAACAAGGGACCAATCCAAACGTCGCGTTGAAGATACTACATCAGGGTTGGACGAACAGTCTCAATGTTGCGCCTTCTGTTATTCGCTTATTTCTTTGTTCCGCGTTCCACCAATTAACGTTCAGTTTGTGACTTAGTATGTTTCAATATGATCAGCCAATAAGTGACTATGATTTCTTTAATACTGTTGTACATCCATAAATTCGGCTTCTTGTCTCACGAATATGAACTACTTACTGCAACCAATACGAGGTTTTCTGCTTATTACTTGCGTGGGAGGTTTCAATCCTAGTACGATTTCTAGGGCTATTCGAAGTCCCTAATTCCGAGTAGTACACTTTCCTAAAAGAGTGACTGACTCAAAAAGAGTAGGACAGGTTACTCCAGACGAATAAACGTTAAAAGTCCGGAAATGTCCAACCTACATCAGCCCATCCTACAATGTAACACAAAATTCACCAAATTGGTAGATGTCTTGGATGTTACTTCAGTCACACGTCTGAGACATGAAAATATGTCAAATTCACATGTCTTAGCTTATGCCATATGAAAACCTGATGCAAACAAACAACTGTAATGATCTATGAGGGGCATTCGGAAAAAAACGGTTTGCTACCTTTGTGCATAAGTAAGGTTTTTGATAGGTTTATGGATTGGAAAGAGATACAAATGTGGAAACCCGGGTTTCGGATAAATTCGAGTCAGAGACCAAAACTGAACGCACTACCGGCTGAGCCGACAATGTGAGCGTGTTACATTAGGACTTCGATTCACAACTTCATTGTGCCTCAGATGTCCGCCAATGATTCAGCCGACATGCTGTTCGGGCGTAGTAAGCGAGAACGATGAACATTGGAGTTAACTCGCCCTCAGACTAAGCATCTGAACTGTATTAATGATTATGACAGGTGTGCTAATTAGGAAATTGACTTTTAAAACCCAGTAATCGGAAGTCTTCATCAAAAAAGCAAACATTCTGTCACGCCACTCAGTCCACAAAATTCAAGCACAAATTGTAAAGGTACACTTGCCCCTGGAAATTACGTTGATCGCATGCGCACACTCAAAAGATAATTTCAATGACAAGATAACAATCGCGTCGACAAAAAATTGGTTGAACAGTGCTCTAAGGAGCTTATGGAAGTTATCCTATGATCAAGCCTGCACCTGAGTTCACCTACTAGTGAGGCCGTTACGACAAACTAGCAGGTTTTTCCAAATTGCACACATTCGGATACTGAAGATGAGTTCGTTGCAAATCAAAACAGCGACCTAGTTGATGATGCAGCTTTAAGGAGTTACTCCTGAGAAGGTTGTTTGGGTTAGCCAAAGGTATGTTTGTAAGGAGCGACGAGGTTAATGGAAGATCCTATATGTTACAATTAGGTCTCTTATGACGTGTTCGTAATGCATTGAGAAGTGCTGCGGTTCACGCAGCCAAGCTGAATGGGGCAGTGAACGGAGTGCTGGGATACGTTATACAGCTCTTAGCTGTAATTCACTACATACAGACGTCAAACTTGGACAGGTAGCTCCAGATGACGGTACACCAGCGAGTTGGTTGCAATCAGAAACAAACTTGAGCGGAATAGTTCAAACAACCTAGTGAGTGATCCAAGTGGAGGATTCAACTGACCACTGTTGTACAGCAGAGACTAAGGTCAAGGTTACTTGAAGCCACCTCTTCTAGATTCAGCTCACGAGCAACAGTTCTCACTTGCTCATCTCCAGTGCAGCCCGACTGGGTGTGCTGAACATGTTGTTTAGTAATGTAAAATATACCAACCTCTGCAACTTCTCCTTCCCTGTAACACAATATACATCACGCTGAGTTTTAGTGTCATTAGCGTGTGACAGTAGTGGGGAGTTGACAAGCTGTGATTTCGAAAGCAAGTATAACAAAAGGCGGAAAGACTGTAACACATCTGTAGTCGCGCAAGACCAGTCAGGAAACGCACCGTGAACTTTGACATGAAAGCGGTCAAACTGGAAACATTCGGTAAATCTTAAGCGTAAGGGAATGTCTGACAAGCTGGGGAGCTTCACGTGTGACGTGAAACCACTTAGTCGGACAAAGGCTTTCGAACAAACCAACAAAAACAACAACAGTTTTCGACCATTCTTTCTTAGCGGCAGGGAGGTTGACAATGCAAAAATATCCTAAATTGGTATTGGTTATACAATTTGAATAAACGGGCGTGTGATTGGTAATTAGCCAAGCTGTCTATGGTTTGCGAGCCAATCGACAATAACGCGATCGGCCTATAATAAGACTGTACGTTGCGAACAACTCACATACTGAAGGGGGATACTGCAGCTTACCTTCAATTTTTGGGATCAATTAAACAAATCACATAATGGCTTGGACAACACTTTAGCACAAGCATTACTTATCAGGGAAAGAAATGAGATTTAGGCTTAGGGGTTCTAGTCCCGGAGTTTTAGTGCAGCTAAACGTATCCGGTGCATTTGGTTTCTCTCATATAATACCTACCACATCTACTGAAGAAACAAGAGACAGCCTTAATGAACTGCAAACTGCTCGAAAGTCTTCCAATTTGGTAAGATATGAGGCATCAATATAAACAAATTTAAAGGAATTTACAACTGAGTATCGTTTTAAAAATTCACCTACAATGGCTCCAGTTTCTGTGGATTTTCAGATACAAGAAATTGGTCGAATTCAATTTGTTTTGTGCTTTTTTCGGTGTTTAAATGACAGGACGATCAAGTTTCCCGTTCTATTTGTGAGATTGCTGAACTGAATGTAGAGATATAATTCAATATTTTGGAGGTACGTTTGGTAGACAGCACTTTCGGAATATTACATAACTTCGAACGATCCGATTTGGCATTTCGAGGAAATTCACCTCTCGGGGTGCACAAAGTATGTTACTGAATTACTGGCTTGATCAATCCGTGCGATACCTCCTAACACCAAACGACTGGTGACGAATGGTGGTCCACGTTAACACGGCGCAGTTAGTTATGGGTTGCGTAAAAGTCCGGCTGTTGTAACGAATCTCAAATGGGCAGGCCTAGGCAATCTATTTATATCTATCAGAATGCCCAGCGCTAGCGGCTATGAGACGTCTGACTTATGCAACGAACTACATTGACCAGACTGTAGATAGCCCCAAGAGACTGACGATAAGCCGGCGTCTTCTGTTCTGACTTTTGGAGTCAAGATGACTCAAGGAAACCATGTTGGATTCAAAGATCTCTCGCTGCGTCCCGAAAGAATCGTATGTACGGTCGTAGGTGACTTATTGTAGTACCATTATGCTCGTCACTGAAGGATGTGCGGAGATGCCCTGGAACGTCATTGAAACCTGGGTCGTCATTCCGACGAATAGGAAAGTTAAGAAAACGTAGTTGCCTAAGGAGACACAGCCCTATCGTGTGATCCCAATGTAGACAGTTCTCGTGGCTCGTTAACAGGCAGGTTAAACAAGATAAACAATTGGCCGCGTGATATGTTTGATTTAATCAACGCTTATGATGTAGTTGTGCATTTGGTAAGAGATTGCCTTCTCGTCCAACGTGCGCGGAGAGGTATGCATATATTTTCCGCTATGCATAGGTGTTGTATTGCAAACGTCGTGAGTTAAGCTCATCGTGTGAGTTGAATGGTGCATCCGATTTCTCAGTGAACCATGGTACTTAGAACTTTCTTGGTAGTACCCTCAATTCTAGGCTGGTAGGCTTTTGCATTTTTCCTATATTTTTTTAAAATGCTAGTAGAGCACGTTTTGACAGCCTAATTCTTCGAAAACCGAAAGATAAACAAACACGTGGAACATAGAAAAAATGCAAGATATCTGTGGGGTTATCTTGTAAAACATGGTAAACCGGTGCGACTACTCTGCTACACATCCCTTGAGACGCTGATAGATCATACAAACATTCAATAATGCTGTTGGCGTATACGATCTGGCTGGCTGAAATAACAGGGAAGAGTGGCTGATGACGGAATAATCACATGGCGTTGATCAATCCGGATGAAGATTCTAGGTCACGGTTAGCACAATGGGCCGTGTAGGCCATGTGCACTGGACCGACCGATGTCAATTGACAGTGCTCTTTCTTGTATTGAGAATGTACTAGATTCCATGATGTGGTCGTGTGATTGTGTGGCAGTTAAGCATCAGTGTGAACCACTGATGATGAAGAAGGAAGTTGGACGCGCGGATGCGCAACGGAAGGGGCGATACAAATTTATGCTTTGGAGCCTCCATGATAATCGTGACATTTTGATACCGTTCGATATGCACAACTGTGTTAATTCCGGTCTTCTATGAAAAGTAGTCAGTTCGATAGAAAATATCAGAGCGCCAACAGATGGTCATGCATATACTGGGTTGCTTGATTCTCTCTTTGAACTTGTGCATATCGGTGGCAATAGTCTGTCCGTTGATATATATATTGTTCTTTACGTATTGAGAGCTTCAGAAAATCCGCTCTGTGTAGAGATGGACGAACAGCCAAACACGGGAAGTACAAGGATCAATCACACACACTTGTCGTTAGATGGGCCGAACAAGTAATGGATTTAGTGGTTAGTTGTAGGTGAAGATCGTGGTGGATGAAAATTGTAGGTGACCAATTGTGTTACGGGTGGATGAGTGGAAGCACAGGGCAGCATAGTGCTTGGAATTTTTTTTACGAACAATAAGGTGATGAAGACTATTCCAATATCTCAGAAGCAAAATTTAAAGGGCACAACAAGTGGAGTAGACGATCGACTCAAAATTAAACAGATTAAGTGATAAACCATCTAAATGGGGACATCGTAATAAGACGGAAATAATCGCAATGTAAGTTTCCTAAATCGTAAAGGCTTCAAAGCGTCGGCGATTTCGGCTCGAAACATAAAGACAGTTGACAATTTTAGCTATTAACTCGAAATTTTACATGCGTCTGAGACCAATAACTAAAATATATTTTGTTTCACCCCTTTGTAGACAGTTACATATGACTGATCTTGGAGACCTAAGTGTGTTGCACATAGTTGTGTAAATTCACATTGAGTCGTCCAGCTAAGGACCAGATAGTTTGACCCGGAAGTAGACAAAAAGCATACCTTACGAAAAATTCGATATGATCGAAAAGGTTGCGTATAAAGGTAACATTCGGCACAACCAGTACGGATTATCCACCACGTCCCAAAGCGAGAATGACATGTTTTGGCAAGTGATGCGTCAATAATGTAAACTGAAGTTTCTTGGTATTTTGGAACAGCCAAGAACTTTGCTATGGCCATGTTTAGCTAAAACATTGAAAATGGAATGGTTTAGCAAGAAATCCATCATTGTGTGCAGGTCAGAGGCAGATGTATTGTGAAAATGAGACGGACAGGTTTTGTTGTGGTATGTGAAAACTCTTAGGTACTAACAACACTAATTAGGTTCAACATGAAGTCTCTGTGGATCATCCAGTCTTAACGGATGCCCAATAAAGGCATGTAACCTATAGGAAACCAAGTTTTGTGTCGTAAGAACGTATACACAGCTGAGTACACTACGAGTTAATACTCTGAGAAAAACGAGGACACTCGCGTTCTCTCACGATTACATTTCAACCACAAAAGCGCTGCTTAGCGGACACCTATAAACTGATGTGCGTGGAATGCGAACGGGTAATACGGAACGCTGAAAAAATAGTAGTCACACGCACACACACGACACGCGAACAAAGTGAGTGCAACTTCCGTAAATGCACAAGTCCATTAATCAAACACAATCAACATAGGTAAGTGGTTGATCGGCAAGCTTGTTTAGCCAAGAATGTGTCAACACCAGTTGACAGAATCCCATCTGAGAACAATGATGGAGTTGATGGCTCGAGTTGGTGTTTCCGGTCTTCGGTTGTTCGTCGAGTTTGACATTTACATTGCAAACGTTTCAGCAACAAACGTGGTAACAATATCAGTGCATAAGATTTCCAGCGAGTAGGGGTGAACATTCAGCCTGATGTGAACTGCTTGATATCCGGTCCTACGAACTAAGCGCAGGCAAAGCCCAGATAAATCTAGATGATTGTTAATATCGCATCGTTTCGTTGCATCAAGCACATGAAAAACATGTTAACGCCGAATTTTTCTCAATCATATGATATGCAGATATAACTAAAATTCTGAAGAAAGCACCGCCAGCTCATGTACCAACTGCGTTTACGGGTGTCAGCTATTCCTAAAATGAGCAACACACATAAACTCCGTGGCCGAAAGTGATTGGATTCCTGTCAAGCGGTCTCAAACTAGCGCAGCCATCCAAGTTTGATTCACACGTATTAGTTCATCGGATAATGGAGTAAAAACCCGTGTATACCAAACTTGTCATAAGGTCTAAGCTTCAATAGTGTGAAATGTTCTTTTCGTCCGGGCATGGGTAGCTGGAGGTATCCAGCCCACACGATTGCAAACATGATTGCAAACTCGATACAGCACAAAAGCAAACAGCGGAGTGCGCTGAACTTGTCAATTCTATCACTATAGATTGAACATAACTGATAAATGATTACCGCTTTGGCATCCCTATTGACGTCTTAACCAGCGCTCTTGAAAAGAAGCACTATGTTCGAGTTTCACTCTTTTCAGAGCCTAGAGTAATGCATACGCTTGTCATGGCCGGCTGTGAACTCTGACCAAGCTTTCATGAGGTAATCGTGCTGACCACCGTGTAGTTGACAGGGGTATGGACTACTGGCGAGTTTTACCAGCAACGAAAGCCGAAAATAGTGCATCTTTTTGAATGGGACCAATTGAGATGTCTATAGGAATGCATAAGCTGTAATCAATTGTGAGTGACGTTCAACTTATGTCGAACGAAATTCTATACACTATCACTCAACATGCAGGTCGTGAGGCGAAAAATATGAACTACCTCAAAATTCCGGTGTTGCAGTCATGTTGTGATAGCAAGTGAGAGATCACAACAAAAAATCCTGACCACAAGGCTGCTAGCTCTGAACGTAGGCCAAAGAAATTCGATCAGATCGACAGAAAGGAGAAAACGGAAGTGGGGGACGGGGCAGGTGAAGATCCAATGAGTACGATCCGGAATGTACCTAAGAACAGAAGTAAGATGGAATGAGATAAACGAAACTGTTTACCTGTTGCAGTGGCTGAGTGGTTTGTGACGGAACAACCGATTCAGTTGAGTAATGATCTTGGGAGTAGGATGATCGAATATTCCAGGTTGGCTGAGCGACCGAAATCCACTCACAAGAATCGAAACGAAGCGGTTTGGAATTTGTGCAAAGTGGACGTACACGAGTGGTAGTCAGACGTTCCAATGGGTAGCATAGATCCAATTCGTTGGGGGGCATGTTCGTCAGGGTAGGTTGACGTGCTGTGGAGTACATCATACTGGACGTATAGGCTTCTCTAAAAGGTGAGCTCGAACAAATTTCACTCGAAGCTGGCAGATCCATGAGGCGCAGGTGAATAGGGAATGAGCACTCCTCAAAACTACCTGACAGGGAAGTCAACTGAAATGGGGATGATCAGGGCAGGAAGGGATAACATCATCAGTAAGGAAAACGGATATGACACAAAAGTGGGATGAACTTTTAGACAAACTAAAAGCAGCTAGGTCAAGATACCAAAGGTCAAAAACATTGTCGAGTAACACACGTTCAAGACGAAGACTCCATTTAGGATAACTCAGGGACGCGTTTCGGTGATGGGCATTAGATAGAAGAAGGAACGCAGTGAACGGAGCAACAGGTTGCCTGGAAAACAAAGTTTCATCATGTGTATGTTTATGCAAATCAACCGAGCCAGTGAGCGAAAAGTGGACAAAAAAACTATTTATTTCGGATAATTCATAGTGACTTCGTGTTAGCAAGGAGTATCTCTCCTTGTTTAAGGCATGTCCATTATTTTAGGAGGCACCATGTGCTAGTTACGCAAGCGATTTTGGGCAGTTCGGCCATGTGTGAAACTCAGTATATAATACATGCAATAGAAAATGAATACTGGATGTTTGGTTGTTGCGCAGTTCTATTTGTCGATACCCGACACAAAGGCGCTTAATGCAATACGCCCTGCAAGGTCAGTAGCACATCAGACCTTTCGACATTACTCAAGCTTTATGAAACTAGGTTAAAGAGTGCGTTCTCGGTGGCAAACCGTTGATATTTAGGACGATCAGCTGAATGCTAAAAATACACCCTTTGAGTGTACAAAAGCGTAACTGGTGAACAGACCAGCACAGACGCAAAGCAGTGGTAAACAATAAGACATGGAAATCTAAGTGTAAAATTTTAATCCTGAACAAAAAATGAAGACCCTTGGTGAACCGAAACGAGCACGAGGTTTCTTTGGCTTACTTGGGGTAGGTTTCAACCAGTGGGGTTACGTATAAATGAACAACTGAAATGTGATCATTAGAATGCCGCATGAGCTCCTCTCAAACAACAGAAAACTGAACACACAGCACAAAGGAGAACAGTCTCGACAGCAGTAAAGCATTAGTATCACGACAGCAACACCTTAGTGGTAGACAGGAGCTACTTAATTCACAGACCTCAAGTGCAATCTCAGGCAGTCAACAAGGTATCTCACCTACCTTGCAGACAAGTTGCTAGTATGAATAAGATAGCTTTATTAATTGTCTACGGTTTACAAACAACTCAGCCAAACAGCAACATCCACGCCAATAAGCCAGATTAGATCCTAGCTTCATTGACTTCTATGGTCGAAGACTTCGATTCACGGGGATCTTAGCTTACAAGATGAAATACTCAATTTCGTAATTCTTAACAGACTGGCAACTGTATTCATTATACTGCTTGAATCAATAAGGTCGCTGGTTTCAATTCAGTGACACGGAAAACAATGCGAGATGTTGACATTTCGTTTATTCTAATCAGCCGAACACATAAAGCCACTGATTGTATGCAGCAAGGGCATGACAACAAGAGTAGTTAGCAAACAAATCGCAGACCGATGACATCGGGGTGAATCCCATGAGAATGACACGGAAAGCGCACTTTTTGCTTATTGAGGAGCAGCCGACAGTGTTTGATTAGCATTGTCTCCTTCAGACTTCCATTACATAACGACACAGTAAGCGATGTTACCTGTAAACAAAACGTAGATAACCACCCGAGAGGCCATGTTCCAGCTTGTCAGCTGAGTTGCTAGCGTCTCTTGCGTTATGGTGTTCGATAACTGCTTGCGGATGTGTACTAACTGAGGCTATAAACTCCAGCCCGTCTTAGAGGTGAATTGATAAATTAGACGAGAGGCAGAATGGTCTACTAGATCACGGTCGGAAACATGGAAGACGATATTGCGAATGGAGAACAGCAGTCGAAATTCAACAGCTGAGCAAGTATCATTCAAAGTCTATTGTAGCTTTATTTCTGTATCGGTTGAGAATCGAATTCAACCAAACATGCTTTTTTGAAACAGTCTCCGTCTGAAGTATAGCCCCTTATCGCTTGCACTGAACGTCCGCAAACTTTTCTAGATAACCAGTGACCAGTGAAACTTTTTTTTAAGAAGTTCTTCCTTCCTATTGTTGTTATCACCAGTACATGGTTGTTTGACCCAACGGAACATGGCTTCGACCAAGCAGAGCTTGAACGCCATGGGTACCAACGAGGAAAATTGGGGGAACGGATCACTATGTTGTTCTATAATACACAGCGCTACACTAATATCGATCGGCTAAAATTTATAAAAATCGTAGGATGACCTCAACTTCTTGTTCGTACGAAACTGTCAGATCTAGGTGGGAAAAGTTTAGTGGTCCTTATAAAGTTGGCTGAAACAAATCTCATCACTAAAAATTAACAGTGTCAACATGTAGTTTATAGAGTGCCAATTCAAAATTCGTCCTTCAACCATCCCTGGGAAGAGATCAGCTAGCGCTGTGTTTAATGTCATACAATCAATTTGCTTGTAAGTAATAGCAATAAAATGAAACAAAATATTGTCACGGTATAAAAGGATAAAGTTTCTAAGGTAATCAGTAAAAAAAAACAGTGCTAGATTCTGGAAAGAAACAAGTTTGTAAAAAATTGACAGTCTCATGCACGAATAGAAATAATACGCCAGGCCAACACCCACCCGTTCAGCATCGACAACCTGTCTGGCATTGCAGACAATCCAACATCTTCACGAACAACAATACATAAATGATTCTCGCTGAAGCTTAACTGGCATATAACCACGAAGAAAAAATCAAGCCCTGATCAGAAAGAGAAAAAAGGGAAGAGAGGGGACCTAACTAACATGATCAATCATCTATACTCAAACTGAACATCCAGCTACATACACCATGCAGAAAAACAACCGAGCCATCTGTAAAAATAAAGCGTCACCCACAAGACAGCTTCTTTACAGTTTTCACTGCCCCGCGTCATTAAGTGCACTCACTTCACAGACAACTCGGCCAAACAGCAGCACTCACGCCACTGAGCTCGATTAGTCATCATCCCACTCAATGTCTCCAGCCACCGATTTTGTAAGTTGCGAGGACCCCAGTCCGGGAGACGAACCCGATCTATAGTGACCAACCCCTTCGTGAACGATTTCATTTATCTACGCCAGGTCATCATCTGTCCACCTCGCACCTCGCGCTAGTCGGCCGCAGCGTCGGCAAAATGTTCGGTGTGGCAAACGACTGGCTGGCATCCTAAGTGCATGGCCTAACCATCTGAGTCTGTGCAAATGTAGTGATTGAACAAAAGAATTCGCTTGGCAATCAGGGACACTTAAAAATGGAGTAACTGAACATGTTTGCCCAATACTGCCTTGTGTGCTGATCGTTATTAGCCTAATGGCGCTTTCCGTGGGTATGATTCATTGCATACAGGAATGTTCGAACATTTGAAGGCAGCTTGCATTTCCCCATCCTCAGCGGTCCTATTTTGAAGTCGTTTAGTAGTACAGTTCACGCAATGTCTTCTTGCACACACGATCCTAAAGAACCAGAGACGTCTCTCTGTCACCAGAAATGGCAAGATTAACCAAGATCGTCTGTCACGGAGCCAAGTTCTCTGGATCACCTCCTAGGCATGCGCCGCTCCCAGGATGCACGAACATGTAAACGAGGTCAATGAAGGCATTACTCAATAATAAGCCTATATAACCACTGAATTCTAGTGGTAGCATTCTGCTTTTCGAGGTTGCAAAGTGTATGCCAAAATAACCTAAACAGCAGGAAATAGTGGTTAGAAAATCGCCACTAACACCTTGTTGTCTGAATAACCTAGATCACTAAGTTCTCAGGCAAGTTGGATGTCTACACTAGTATTCTGTGAGTACACCGACCAGTCTTTTATTAGTTTACCAATCAGAGAAATTGAACAAAAAGCCACAGTTGGACAGCCCAAGAGTGCGCCATATTTGATGTGTAGTCTGGAGTGGAGTATGAGAATATAGTGCTTACAGCATGTTCACGCACTTGTTGAGCATATTCATGTCCTTGAAGGAGTTCGAAAATGCACAAAGACCCGCTGAATCGAACACAACTCTGTAATCGAGAATTTGGCCAAAATAACGCGCGTGGTGCTGCCTACTCCCTTGTAAAGCCTGGATCAAGAGGAGCTAAGTACACATGCAATAGCTGCCAGTCCGTCGACTGACTGAATCTTCCGGTTCCCAGCAAAATTCTCCAGAACTTATTTTCTTTCCGAATGTGGAAAGTATCGTCAATTGATCCAATTCGAAATGACATCATTAGTTGATCGCACTAAATTGAACAACCGGATCAAAGACTCTACTTTCTTTGACAGATATTGACTCGAGGCCAACTAGGTCAGTGGCTTTACTACGACTGACGGCTGAGGTACTATCACATAGGAAGCTTCAAGTTCATAGACTACGATGAGATTCTAAAAGCATGCGGTGGTAATGCAGCAGAAGTGACCAACCAGCTAGACTGTCTATCAAACTGTTCGTTCAGTTTATTAAATTTCAACAGTTGTCAGCAGATGTACCGTGCGGGACACCGGCAGTTTCGCTGACAAGCCTCAAATCGGTGGCACTCATAAACTGAAGGAGTCTGCTAGCATCCACTCGCACAAAGGCGGTCTCTATGATACTCAGTTAGCCAAACCTCTTGATCAGCAAGCAGGCTAAGTTCGAGCAGCTTAGGAATGTTCCATCTACTGGAACGTCGTCAGAGCAGTGCCTATTACGCGTCCACACAAAAAATGCAAAACTGACTCAAAGGAAGTTCAACATTTGAAGTGATACTCTCCGCCATCCATGATAGAACAACCATATTTTGAAGCCAGTTAACTTAACCCAAAATATGCAATAGATGAAACAGTAGCTTACTTTTCTTGCACGGCCTTAATTACATTCAACAGTTCAAACTAATTGGAAACAGAGTATTCACCAATCGCGTTACTTACGCACTTTAATTCACGGATACCCTTCAGATACTTGATTGAGTTCAATCTCGTGCAACTTACAACCACAAGAGCATGCAATGTTGCAGACATCTACGGACCGTCTTGTGTATAGGGTCAAGACCAGTGACACTACCCACAACTGCGTGTGGACAAATATATTCTCATGGAAAGAAAGGTTTAGGTGTGATACGTCGAAACCCTAATCGTTTTCAGTGGCAATCAGGCACAACAGGGGCGTGGCCCGAATTGTAACATAAGTGATAGAACCAAATGGAATTGCACCACGGGAAAATGAAAGATAAGTATGTAGTCCATGAAGGCACTGACATAATAACTGTATCAGCCCGAAGACAAACAGTGTTTGCATTAAAGTAGAAAGAGTCAAAAGCAGAGCGCACGTGTATCTAGTGATCATATCAGATGAAGTAGAGAAACTACAAATATTCATCTCCCACGTGAACCTTCGCGGAACCCAGTACTAAGTAGTTCTTTTTTCAGAAAGAATTGCAACTGACGACACTACTCGTTGCACGTCACCGTTTTAAAGTGCATCAATCATCATAATCATAACAGCCATCAGCTTGATCACAGGGTACTATGGCTCCGGCCGTCGTTCAACTCAAGTGACGTGGAATATTCTAAAAGAACCGTTAATGAAAAGATAATAGTAACAATAATAAAGAGAAACTAAGAATTAGAAACGGTAAGAGTGCACGTGCGCCACTGACTGAGGTACACTGCGATCACGCATAGTGTCTCTAACCAGCGATTTGAGTGATCACAAGGACCACAGCCAGGCAGGCGACACCTACCCACTTTGCTCAGTGGAGCAGTCAGGGTCTTTATATTTCGTGACCACGTTGTTGCTTGACCGCCATGTGGTTTCACCCAACTGTTGATGATCTTCGTATACAATGCCCAGTATGGTAAACGCTCAGCTGGCACACGAGTATGTGGCCCAAACATTACAGGCTGGGCAACTTGATTAGCTAACCAACTGATAGCGCATCCCAAACGGTCCGAAATACGCGCGGCGAACGGCCGTATTGCTCACGCCACCAACCCCTTTAGTACGGGCCAACGGTCAAATACAAGCTTGTTATCACTTTCGTCGCGAACAGGCCACATTTCCGAACCACAAAGCGGAACCGAATGCACAAAAGCATCATACACCCTTCCTTTCAATGAGAACCAAGTGTCTACTCGACACCACGGATGACACAGGTTGGTAAAGGTAACTCAGACCTTTGCGATCCGGCAGGAAAGATCGCAATAATCAATGTCGTATCTCCGTCCACAGCACCCCTGTTTGGTCTTATTTCATCCTGTTTGTTATTTCAATGATATTTCGTTTGTTTATGGGGTCCTCCGACATCAATGTGGACTAAGCCACCGCGCCAGTTGGTCAGGTCCATGGCTGTTTATGAACAGAAAGGGACACGTTCTGGATATGGCTGGAATAAATCTGTCACAACCAATCAGGCGCTCCATTACGGTCGTCCACACAGAAAACCGACCGTTGTACTCCTAGCCATCAGGAAGCTTTCGATTCGGCTGGCAAAAATGTAATTTCGGATGCGCCTGAGAAATGCAGCAATACGCATAGAACAAGACATTCTCAGAACTAGAGTTTGGTGAAGTGGCGTAAGTTTATCGAGGACATTAGGTGCGATGCGACCAAGTTGTTCACCATAAGTTCTCAGATTCTGTTTGTACCGTATGACGACGAGAAACGCCCTGACCGTCGGTGAAAGCATGGTTAAACAAATACTTTAAGACACTGAACCTCGGGTATGAAAGTTGGAAAACCTAGATATGTACGTCAATGTTGCTCGCGACTACACTGAGACGTTTACACCCTCTAACCTGTCAAGCCAATTTTCATTCTCATTTCCAGCCTTCAGTCGTATCAGTCGATACAGTGGCTCGAGCTACCGCCAGTCTTGACAATGATTTATGAAGTTGCTAAATAATAAACAGGCCAAAAGGTACAGCGAAGAAAAATAACAGAAATAAACAAACAACAACAATAGAGTTTCACGAAAAAGAAGAGCCAACAGGCTTGTGAATACAGGCTCGTCACTAACTGTGACAAAATGCCATGTCAGAGAGTGTCTCTAATCAGTAGTATGGATGACCGCGAACTTCCCGACCAGCTAAACCACACCTACCAAACTTGCTCAGCAGAATTATTAAGGTTTCCATGGCCAGTGATCACGTCATCGCCTGGACGCTTTGTGATTCCTCCAACTATCAGCAGCCACACTGAACAATGTGCGGTGCGTCAGACGCTCCGTCGGTATACAGTGTACATGATCCAACCGGCAAGGACCGCGTTCTCATTATCTCGGTTATCGATCATGAATTTGCACATCTCTTAAATATACGCCGACGTACAATCGCGTTGTTTATAAAGCCAGCCCACTGGTGATCTTCGGAATAACAGTATGTACGTTGTGATCGCAGATCAATACGCGGCTAGGCATAAGCAGCCGAAAAATGACCAACAGCACGGAAAACAGGGAAGAAGATTGAGGACACCAGCAGTTGGGAATGATGACTACCAAGTTGGCCGGAGCATCAGAATAAAATGATTTTAAACGCGCCCAGGGATAGTAACGTCACGTAGTCAGGACCCCCAGCAAAATGGGAAATACGTTCCCGGTTGCTCCGGAAAATCACGGGGAAGCTTTCACGAACTTTTACTGTGTTCACTGTAGAGTAAGTTTTGCTACGGAGATAGCTCGATGTCGTCCATCATTATCTATCAAAAACAAAGAGCTTCCACTTGTATTCCAAACCAGTTTGAAACATGTAACTTTATACGAGCAGTCAGCAATCGAGTTGTCCCCCCTACGTTACACAAACTAGTTACACGGGTATTTGTGGAAAAAAAGAAATGCGACGATCGAAAAGACAGCTATAGACTTAGCATGCTGCACCATACATACATCTACAGTGCTGTGGGTTACCTATAATGCAGACGTGAGACGTCCCCTGGTAGCCACCGTCAAGCGGTCACCAATAACTCGAAGTTTCTAGTAAACTACCCTCAAGGATACTGTTTTTACCACAATTTACGGTAGGGTACAAGTGTTCTACTTTTTGTTAAACGGTAGCAAGTAACCATTGGTTTGCAGTTTGTCAGATTACTTATTTCTGATGATGTGCTTTCTCCGTGCAATAAATTTCATACTATATGAAAAAGTATCTTAATAAGACCCCTCGTGTTGCACACGATAGAACCTCCCAAAGTGCACGAAATGTTATGTCCATGTGGGCTTGCGATATAGATATTTTGATTGCGCATTCAGTCTGTAAGTGACTTTAAATTGACGACAGACGGGAGAGAAACGGTCTCCCATTCTTCTACGAGGAGCATCGAATACGGATGTGCTTGATTCAAATCCAAAAAAATTGCCCAGGGAAATAGTTTGTCTTGCATGAGGCTTACTATGGGTGGCATAAAACTTGAAAGAGTATACTTATAAGTACAGCCTTGGTTCAAACGGGATGGAGATAGAATAACTATTCCTTCTGTCCCGAAAAACCATGAGCAGATGTCCGGAACTGAAATAATTGCCAAACTAAATAAGATCAACTTCCTTAAATGTCGCATCCATCAAACATCGCAACCTACAACACGCTCTCACATTTCACTTGCACCAATCAGATCCTATGCAGATGACTACAGCCCGCGGGTCTAGTATGACAGCTCAAAAGGCGGCACACTAATGTTTTTCCACTCCCCCTAGTGACAAACGTACAAGATCAGATTGCTGCGAGCATTGTGGTAAGTGGTAGCCGTCCGATGGCTAACGAGCATGCGCAAATGAATGTCATTCAATCAAATGCTTTAACTCTGAAACCGCCAACGTCCGCGATTGGAGCCATTGTTTTTGTTGGCACACTATACGATACATGACTGTGCTTAGGCTCAGCAAGTGAGTCGCAAATTCAGTCTACGTGGCGGTGTGAATCAACATTCATAATCACAAAAAAACGATTACCTATCAAATAGATGGAACATCACCCACAATTGATCGCAGCTGTCGCATTCCCATAGACTTTCCAGTTGCCCCCTTTCGAAAAGAAGCACTAGACTCGAGTTTCGCTCTCATTAGAGCTCGTAAGTAGTACATATCCTCGCCATTGCCGGGACTAGAACCACGGCCACGCTAATCATGGAGCAGCCGTGTTTACCACTGCGCCATTGACCTCATCAGAAATTCTCTACTACTCATCAGATTATCCATCAGTGACAAAGAGAATGTTCTTGGAAGATGTTCAGAACTACACAGCCATATTGTCAAATTGAACGATGTGTACCGCAAGGCCATCCAAAAAATAATTACAAACAAATGGTCACAAAAAAGACAAATGAACGATGGAACACCATTAGAAAGGTGCCATCCGAAGTGGATCGATGATCGGTGATACCAGCGACAGCACAATTAGGTGGTTCACAGGTATGTGCTAAAAACATGGCGAAGCCCTTATCGTAGAAAACATTATACATCGCAGAGCGATGGAGTTAGACATATTAGTGTGACGTTGGGGGTGGGGGACATAAACACACTCTGATTACCTAAAATATTGAGTGAATATGATGGCGAAAACGTTTTCAATGCTGAAGAAACTGTCTTGCTTTGGCTTCTAGATACAAATGACCTGAATAAGGGCTGACGTTGTTGTTTTGCATTAATATGAGTGGAGAAACCTTTCATTACTGGGCGTTACAAGTGTTTGCAATGGCTCTGTGGAGGGGACATAAAATTCCTCCCATGCATCTACAAACACTCGTAGAATGCCTGGATAACAGCAGCTGTATTTCAGAGTTGGTTGGTTGAATTCAACCAGACAATGAAACTCTATGGGAGCTAGATTCTACTGTTTGTAGACAACGCGACATGCCATTACATCAGAATGTGACTGTCAAATGTTTGATTCGCGTTTTTACCCCTAAGCTGTATTGCAGTGGTATGATCAACGGATCAAGAAGATATTTAGCCTATAAGATGTAAATTGCGGGAGCTGACATTGGAATATATCGTATAGGGAAACGAAAAACTTCAGAAAAAATGATTGTTAACCTTCACATTGTTTACGTGATGCAGTGTTAGAGTGAAACCGGCTTGACGTACATCTTCACGTTATTGTTAACGCATACTGCAAAGTTAGATTCATATTACAACCGATCGTTGCGCTGCCTGAGAAATAAGATGACTCAAGTGACGAATTTCTGCACTGTTTCTGTAAACGATCGACTTCTCTAGAATGTCGAACAGGTTGACATCAGTATCGACAAGATAAGTTCGTAAAGCAGTCCTCGTTTAAAAATGACTTTCGAAACCAGAACCTTGTCAACCATATCAGGAAACATCGATTGACGGAATGTGATACAGAAGAAAAGGATGAAGGCAAGGCAGATTCGAGAATTCCATCGATGGTTACGGTTGAGAGAGTACAAAACGCACTAAAACAAATTAAGACTTTCACTGTGACGCATGGGATACTCTCTGAAAAGTCAAGTGAACGTACTCTTGAATATATATATATATATATATATATATATATATATATATAT